>JAAGEH010002232.1:0-147787 GCA_011751065.1 Lasiurus cinereus | reverse complement strand
ATAGATAGATAGATAGATAGATAGATAGATAGATAGATAGATAGATAAACACACGTACAAAGCCTTTAAAAAACTTGCAACTTAGCTTCATGTTCATGAAACGAATGAATTAAACTGACTTTAATAAGCTCTGTCTCTAAAAAAAAAAGCAAACCAAAACTATAGGAATAATTATTTCACCTGATTTCTGTTGGACTTAAGAAGCGAGAGCCAAAAATCAGTGGATTATCAAAAAGAATTACAAAATAATATTTTTTTAAAAGAGCGAAGACCCTTCCTGGCATGATAAAGTTGGCACACACACTTCCTAAACGGAGCAGAGAAAACATCCTTCCCGTGTCCGTCCTCAGAGTGGGTCCTTTTCCCTTTCTCACGTGCAAAGTTCCCCACGGAGATCCCTCAGGCCCCTCTGTCCAGAAGCACCCCCACCCCCGCCCCCAGCCCCTCCGCCAGCAGCAGCCTCTGCGGGGAGGCCGGCGGGGGGTCAGACACCTCGGTCAGCCGCAGCCTGGATTTGCGCACCCCCCGTCCCTCTCCCGCTCCCCGGCGGCGGGCCTTTCCCCTTTAATGAGGACCAGAATGTTTGCGCGCCCGTTAACCGCCTTCCGCCCGCACCAGAAGGTCACCCAGCCCCAGCCCGCTCCCTTTCTTTGTGCCGCTCGTATAATTGGCTGATTGTGCCGGGGATGCGCGCCCCCTCCCCCAGCCCGGCCCTCGCCCGCTGCTGCTGAGCCCGCGGCCGCTTTCCGCGGGGAGAGGAGCCGAGCAGCGCGGCTCCGCTCGGCTCGCGGCGCGCCTCCCGCCTCCCGCCCCGGCGCTGCCACTGCGCAGGTTGATCGGTGGGGGGAACACAGCATCCATTTTCCTCCGCGGGGAGCCCTGCCTGCCCAGGGCGTGCTCTCCGCCGCGGGCGCCCGGCGCGCCCCCGCAGCCCCGCCGCCGAGCCGTCCTGCGAGGGCTCTGCGCCCTAGGATGCACCGAGATGGTGCACCAGGAGAACTGCTCGTACCAGGTAAGACGAGCCCAGCCTGGCGGGGGCGAGGCCGGCATCCTCGGGCAGGGCAGGCCTGGCGCTGGCCAAGCAGCAGGTTGCCTCTCCGGGATTTTCCGGGGATTTGCCATCCTCCTCTCCAGGCCTCCTCCGTCGTCGCCGCCGACAGTATCTGCATTGTAATGAGGTTTTTCTGGGAACTAATGGGGCAGAAAACGCTGCTTCCTTTGGCCTGGAAGGCATATGGGAAATCCACCGAGGTGATCTGAGCTTTTGCATGTTGTCTGTGTGCCTGCAAATATAAGAGGAACTCTTTCAACTGTAATTGAATGGAAAGGGGCTTGAGGGGATGATGGGGGGGGGGGGGCGCGCGGGGGTGGTGGTGGAGATTAATCTGGTCCGGAGACTATGGCACATTTGCTCATTGCATAAGGATGTGAGTTGCTTCACGTCCAGGTTTTAGGATTGTCTTGAAGGAAATGATGTAAAAATGGGAAGTCATGGATGATCTTTAGAAATTTTCCAAACATCAGCCAGCATCTCTTTGATGTTTAGAGTGGCACTTGTGTTTCCCAAACTTATTTTTACTAAGAGATTGTGTTCAATCTATTAGTAAATAAGATGGTGAGTAAATAAGAATGAAGGTACCCACCCGCATGCATAAAAAAAACAAAACTCCCAAGTAGAAAATGTTTCGCCATGCATATTCAATCTCTATGCTCATTTGCTGTCTGGAGTTTATGAATTAAACACTAGCTGACTTCAAAAGACCAGTTCTAGAGTGTTAATAACTCCTTCCTGTGTCGAGACAACATGGCCAGGATCCTCCTGGTAAACAGACAGCGAGATTGTTCTCAGAGAAATTGCTCTTTGCACCTCTGGCACGGCTCGTCCAAGTCCTGGAGAGTTCATATTGGGCTTGACTCAGCTGACCGAGTTTAGAAGCTCGGAGAGAGAACAGTTCTCTCTCTCTCACTCAACAATGCCTCTTCCTTGTGTGAGGTAGGTTACCTGAGACCAGCAGGTGTTTCTCCTGAGGTCAGGTTTCACAGGGGTAAATGTATGCAGGCGGCATAGGACATTTCACAAGACTTTAGGCAGTGGTGTCTCGGGTACGTCAAGGGTGCCTGTAGAATATATGGACCCACCTTTTCCTCTGCTTCCTCATTGCAATTTTGTGATTGGAGTAGAGTAAATACATTGAGGCCCATGTAGAGCCTATGTATCAAGATTTGTGCTTCCCAGAAACTCTTCCCAAGAGAAAGGGGTCGAGATGCTGAGGAAATAACGAGGTCCTCACTGGCACATGAGACCAAGAGCTCGGGCGTGGATAGTGTCCGCGTCTCTGCGGAGCCAGCCTACTTCTGGCACGGCTCCAGATGATTAAACGACTATCATAATTAAGATAATTTTTCTCCTCTGTTTTCGGAGAAACTCTGTAATTTAATTTTTGAAAGGCAAGCTACTCCAGGATGATCCCCTATATCTTTTCATTAGGTCGAACACGAAATCACTGTGTGTTTTTTTAGGTCAACCATTGGTCACATGTCAGCAGTTTCATCTGGAAAGGAGGGATGTTGTTGGCCTACTGCCTTTTCCAGAGGAAGACAAATTCACTCTCTTTTATATGATCTAGAGCATGTAACACTGTCGTTGTGTGTTGGATAGTTTTGACGTGTTTATGGCTCATTTTCATAATGCACTTAAGGGAATCAGGCACAGAGTTACAGTTGATATAGATCTTGCATGTCCATGGGTTCTGTGGTAGAACTACCTTCAGTTGTATGTTCTTTTGAAACCCCTCCCTTTATCCATAACTCAGCAAATACAAAAACAGAAACCTGGAAGCAACGTTGCGATCTCACTTAGACACTTGAATCTTAGAACCCTGCTGGCACCACTGAGATTGGATTCAGAAAGGGCGGTTCCTCCAAGTCCTTACTCCAGTCATGATGCCTTATCGACAGTCTGATGTTTTTCAGAAACTTCCCCTTTGAGGATGATGGCGTAGTCAATTATTTATTTTTGAGAATGATAATGTCGTGGGTTAAAGCAACTTCCTGAGGTTAGCATTGCTACTGAGTAGATAGAATTTATTTCTAGGACTGATTCCTTTCCTACCATAAATGTATACCAACGTTTCTTAATGGAGAATTCATGGATGCGGCTTCATGGGCCATTCCCTCCCCACCCCCCCTAACCCCCAAATTCCATGCTCATTTTAGTGCATATGTCTAGATGTATATTATTATATTATCATTGCATCAGTAATGGCCTCCTAACTGCTCTTGCTGCTCCTGCCCTTGAGTGATCTTTTAAAACCTAAGTCAGAGCAGGGCACCCCTCTCAAAATCCTGCTCAGAATAAAACTCTGGGCCCCCCAGGGCCCTGTTTCCCCTTGGAGTCCTCTCCCACACCCCCCTTTCCCGTTACCCGCCCCTCCTACCTGGCATATGCTGCTCCGCGGAGGGTTGCCAGATTTAGCAAACCTCCTACAGTGTTTGAGACACGCGCGTACCAAAAAATGGTTCACTGTTTATTAGGAATTCATATTCAGCTGGCCATCCTGTGTTTTTCCTGTCAGTCCCCCTGCCCCCTTAGCTTATTCCTTCTTTACTTAAATGTTATTCTCAGAACCCATGGAGATGCAAGATTTATCGACTATGACTATGCCTGATTCCCTTAATTGTTATTCTCAGGCAGGCCTTCTCTAGACTTATTATGTCAACTTCCAGCTTTCCAGATCTATCCCCACATCTCTGTTACACTTACGTAATTTATTTGTACGCTTGGCATTCATTACCATCTATCAGAGTACAGATTGATTGGTGAATTTTCTGTCTCCCTCCCACCATGTAAACTCCATGAGGGCAGGGATTTTCATCTTTGTATCCATGTGTTTTCCTGGTGCTTAGAACAAGCCCTCCAGTAATATGGATGGATATGCGATATGCCTACTGTACATAAAGTACCATAGCATCATGGTTTCCTTTTTAAAAAAAATTATATTAATTTGAGAGAGAGAGAGAGAATATAGATTTGCAGAGAGAGAGAAGAACATAGATTTGCAGAGAGAGAGAGAGAGAGAGAGAGAGAGAGAGAGAGAGAACATAGATTTGCAGCTCTACCCATTGATGCAGTCACTGGTTGATTCTTGTGTGTCCCCTGGACCCGGGGATGGAGCCCGAAACCTTGGTGTATCGGGTGGATGTTCTAATGAACTGAGTTACCAGGCCAAGGTATAGCACCCTGGTTTCTTAGGTTTGGATATTGTCCTCCCTCCCCCAACACCTGCCGTTAACCTGAAAATTCTTGTTGAGGAAACAACGAGGTCCTCACTGGCACATGAGGGACACATGATCCCCATATTTCCTGTTGCTCTTCTCATCTGGGAAATGGGATTTTTCCTGCTTATCCCCCTGGCATGGAAGTTGGCAGGTCCCCTGTGGGAGGCCCCCTTTCCGCATAACCAGGTCTGTGCCCATGAATTAAGAGCGCACTCCTCCTCTGGCGCACAGCAGGGACCCCGTGCAGGCTGGGAAGCAGCCCAGGAGAACCATGCACCACTCCAGCTCTCTGCTGTGTGTTGCTAATATCGGAAACGGTGATTGACTCTCCTATATGGTATTGCTTTTCTGAGTAGATGATTGCTCTGAAAGAGAGTTTCACTGCTACCAGGAGCCCGAACACCCTCTGTTGCAGGTGTTTTGCCAGCTCTGTGCCTAGAACAACTTCATCCAAGGAGGGACCATCGGGGAGAAATGCTCGAGGGTCGTGTTTTTAAAGGCTCTCCCGTCGGCATCTCCCTGTACTGTCCTGCCCCGGGATTTACATTAGCGAAGAGGTTGCTGTCATTTTCCGTTGTAGCCATGTGCAGAGAGAGCTGCCGACCTCCATCTTCCAGCCTTGGGAGGAAGCCAGCCTCTTCAGGAAAGAGCCTCGCCCACAGCTTCGGGCCTGGCAGCCTTTTGAGGCCACATGCTTCTAAACAGCCCCTGGTAGAAAGCTCGGAGACATTGTTAATGTGACAGCTCAAGTTGGGGTCAGAGGGGTCCGTTTGGCTTCAAAGCTCCCAAATATTTTCTCCTCTTTCCCAGCAGTTGGTTCCTGGGGACTTGTGTGTGTGTGTAAAAACAATGACATGCTTTCATCCCTTTCTTTCCATCGCCCCAATTCTCCTGGACCACCTCGGATACAGATCGTGCCCTCACATTCTTTGCTACTGTGGGAAGCTAGACTTGCAAGAAAAGAAAGTAACGTGATATATCAGTGACTCCCATCTCTCTTCTCCCCGGGTAGCTGAAAGAGGCTCTTCTTCAAACACATACCTGGTCTTGAGGAGACCCTGGTAGAAATCTAGAATGCCTCCCCGTTTTCCGTGGGATACAGCCACACCCCTTTGCATGGCCTGTAAGGCTTAACCATGACCTGGATCCCCAGCGGGAAACAGTCCTCCCTCCAGATCCCACCCTCCTGCCCTCCTTGCCGTCTCTACTTTGCTGTGGTTTCTCAGCCTGGAATGTCTCCTACTCGCACCCCACCTGCTTCCACCTGTTGTTGGCTGATGCAGCTGTCAAGGCTCAAAGGGCACCTTCCTCCCTCGGGTCCCCAGTCAGAAGTTCTCCTCAGTTTTCCTTGGTTTTACCTCTGAGGATCCATTTGCAGCTAGCGATGTGTAAGTCTGCCTCCCCCATTAGACAGCAGTCTTCTTGGAGGCAAGAGCCTTGTCTTCATTTCCTGCCCTACACACAGAGGGTGTGTTCAATAAATGTCTGTTGGGTTGAATTGCATTTTCTGCGGTTGGTGATGTTCTGAGTTCTCAGGATCCGGATTTCCCACCACAAGACCAGAGAGAAGCTCAGATCTGTGCGTTGCAACAGGGAGTTGGCGAAGCTGACCTCAGCAGTCCAGGCACCTGGCTTGTGAACCTCTTGGCCAGTTGCCAGCATTTCTAACATCCCATCTGCCAAAATGGGGGGCGGGGAGAAGACAGAATGAATGAGACAAACATCCCAACCTTCCCAGAGGCAGTGCATTAAGAATATACCTCGTACCTACTCATCCTTCACCCATGAGTTTTCCCAAGGTGAACCTCATGATCCATCCCCAAGCGCTTTTTCAAAACACTTACCATAGGTTGAGGCAAGCACTCATATCCAAGCTGCCTTTCTTAATATGTTGAATTTTGCAAAGTTTTAACAAGTATTTTTATCATATGGAGGGATAACTTAACTGTCTCCTAAAACACCAAAGTTTTGGGCAAAATGTTTCAGCGCAGTGAAAGTGCTATACTCAGCACTTACAATAAAAGATGGCCTATCTTGGCCTGTTAGAGCTAAGGAGTATATCAGTTTAAGTAGTACACCAAGATGTGGTGAAAATTCTTGAGAGTAGGAAACAGCCTTCATGCTCAAATTCTAGTGGGTTATGTAATGGTTAACAAAGGAAAGGAAATACATTCTATTCCTACTGATGCCAGGCCAAGCGAGGGTTCATTTCCCAACCCCTTGTTCCTGTGAATGAGAAAACAAAAGTATCAAATTTGAATTTATTTAAAATTCCGCCCACTTTAAGCCTGTTTCATCCACAGCAGGGGAAAGTATATTGACCTAATGGAAAGGGGATTTCAAAGCTTGGTGGTGCACTCTTTGATACAGGCATTTACAGCTAAGTTCATTAAAACAGTTTTCTGTCTGATTCTATAAATTTTTTTACGGGAAATATTTTCCCCATAGTCACTAGTGTTGGATGATACTTCGTTTTTATGGTTTTGCCCGGTTATAGTTGTATTTTGCCTTGCTGAGATAGAGTGTGATTTTTCTGAGGAGGCAGTAACATATCTATCACCATAAAAATTAAGAAAATAATTCTGGATATATAATTCTTCACTTGTTTTTAGCCAAGAAAGATATCTGAAAATCTAGTTTATATGTTTTAACACAGGGAACAAAGCAATAAGTGTCCAAATGAAAACAAAAAAATCATCTCAACAGATCTACATTATACACCTGATCTGAAATAGAAATTTAGTAGAAGCACAGACATTGCTATTTAAAATTGAACTTGGTGCCTCCAACATCAGGATTCAGACAGCCAGTGATTTTTAAGAAATAAATATGCAACGCCTATTTAAGCCAAACATCTAGTATTTTCTCTTGGAAAGAGGATGGTGATGGGTGAGGACAGGAAATGGGAACATCTCTCTGGTACTTGTCAGTGCATTCATGATTTTTGAAGAGTAGAGACCACACATGACCATACACACACAGAAACACACACACACACACACACACACACACACACACACACACAATCTTGGGCAGTTACAACTTCACATGAAGAAGCTCAGCATTAATACAGCCATCTCCTATTATTTATTTATATCCACCATGCCAAGGGAAGATTTGAAATCTTGGTGTGTACTTAGTATTCTCCTTTGCACTATCTAAAAGCATCAGAAATTACCAAGCCTCCTGAAATAGAAAGTACTTTGACAGAATTGCTTGAATTCAGAAGAAAACAACTCTCGAAAAGGCATAATGACAGTCCGCAGAGGAGAGCCGGTAATGGGGAAAGCATGCTAGGAACACAGGCAATGAGGACATTAATCCCGGTCCCGTGTGGATGCCGTGCTGTGGCCCACAGAGCGACCGCAGTTGAGTTCCAGGTACTCAGTTTTTCAATTGGGCACAAAGGACTCAGGTTTTCCGTTGGGCACAAAGGTTTCTGTCTGTGGTCCTCAGTCACTTTAATATAGGTGACTGTCGGGCACTCTCTGCACTCACACCTTCACCTCCTCTACCCCACACCCCCAGTGCCATTATTTTAACATACACTGAGAAGTCCATTTAAAAATTTGCCTGCATATTTTCCTGGCCCATCTAGCTATCAGAGTGCCTTAATTGAAAAGCAAAGTCACGGAGATGGGTAGGAACTTAAGATGCATATGTGCATAACCCATGGACACAGACAATAGGGTAGAGAAAGCCTGGCCTGGGGGATGGGAGCAGGATAGGAGGCAATGGGAGGCAAAGGGGATAGATGCAATACTTTCAACATCAAAAGTTTTAATTTCTTAAAAAAAAAAGGCAAAACAAATTTAAATGAACTTGGCACAGAAGAAAAACAAATCATTAATTTGAAAAAAAGATTACAACTCAAGTACCACTTTGTATAGCAGGTGGAATCTGGATGTTCAGGCTGAAGGGTGGGCAGTGGATGCTGCAGGCTTAGTCGGGATGAATTAGAGTTCTCATCTGTAAACTGGGAAATCTTTTGGCAATGCCTAAGTGATTTCCCAGTAATGTGGTCCGTGTTCTCAGAGTCAATAATTTCCACCAGGGCCCGATAATGATCATTTAAAAGCATTAGCTCACGTGATCAATGCAACCTTGCAGTTGAGGGCATGGCTTGACAGGAAACTGAAGCTCTCTGGTCCGGTCCTTGAATTTCAGGGCAGGGGAGGGGGTGAGAAAAAGCCCTTTAAGCCTCAGGGATTGTCAGTGGCTGTGTGTATGTTTTCTAAGGGATAGCGTCAGAGTCTGGGCCCGTGGTAAGCCAGCATCGTTCATTTTGGAGAAGGTGGCAGTGGAGAAGGAACCAGAGAAAATTCTCTATAGAAAGGGCATGAGTGGCTGTTATCCCCTTGCTTGCATAACTACTGCAAAACCACCACGCATTGCATACAGCTCATCTTCCAGTGAAGTGGTTTGTGTTGTTGTTTTTTTTCCTTTCCTGTATGCATTTGGACCTCTTGGGAGTGAAATTAATTACAGCATTGACCCCAAACATCTAAAGTCAGAGTCTTACCACCAAGCATAGAAATATGATCTAACATAAAAAGATAATGGCTGTACAATGGATTTTTGCAAGGTCTGGATCTATGCTTCTAAACTTTAAGGTATACATTCACAAATCCAAGAGCTCTTTTGTAAAAAATGTGCTTTCTGATTCAGTAGGTCTAGGTTGGGCCCTCAGAGTGTTCATTTCCAGTCAGCTCCCAGGAAATGTCAGAGGACACCCTTTGAGTAGCCGAGCTGTGGAATACATCACAGACCAGTCTACATGATAAGAATCACCAGGTATTTTAAACTAGCACAAGCCACCCAGACAGCGGGTGGTACAGCTCCTTCTTGGCCATGTCTGTGCTGAGCACCTTGTGGGGAGGGTGCAGAGAAAATTCATCACCACCGGGGGCCGACCTGCAAGCTCTTGCCTCTATGTTTTAGGAGGGGATGTTCTGTCACTTGCTTCTGGGTAGTGCTTATTAGAGAATCACTTATGACCAGAAAAGGCGTAGCAGGTGGAGGAGCAGGATGGTGTGCATCCTTCACTCAGTGTGAATCCTTGTTGCTGTTGTTTGGCTGGGAAATTTCATCTTGGATGTTGAGGTGCCTTCTCCAGAAGATAATATATTATTAAAGTCTGTGTGTGCATATATATATATATATATATATATATATATGCAGTCAGTATATTATTACTGTATGTTAATTTGAATATGTATATGCATATACATAGTTAATAATGAGAGTTGAAGAGTTTGGTCATTTTAGCTGTATAGTTCAGCCCACCCTGTAAAAATGAAAGGAAAATGACATTAGTGATTAGGCTCATAGTGTTATGTATCTTACTAAGTCTTATAATCTCTACATTTTTATCATTTCGTCCATGTTAGCTCTTGGTTGCCAATTGCTAAGTGGACTGGGCTGCTAACCAAGGTCAGAGGCGGAAACTCATGGTAGCTCCCCTCTTTCCACCAAAGCAGACCCATTTTTAACTTGGAACATATGTGATTCCCACGGAAAATCTCGGTTGATAAGCCGTAATGTGAACTATTAGTATTTCCTACCATGGACAGCATTGAGAGGAAACATCTTCAGCAACACTTACATTTCTCCTGCGTTGATATAGTTGATGTAACGGCTCTTCAACTGTTTCCTCACTGTGTGTGAGTCTGCCTGGATGCGGTGGGGGAAACGAGGTGAATAAGCAAACTCTGCCCCCCTTAGAAGCAGCCTTGAAGCCCCACGGCTGATGGGAAGGAGCCACAGGGGCACCAAAAGCGCCGCAGTGTTGAACCGGAAAAGATCCGCTGTACCACGTGTTAGGTCACGGTCCCTGGGGGGCGGGCAGAGGGGGGCACTCTCCTTTTACTTCTTGAGGTCTAATTGGCAGGGGATAGTGGTGATACGAGCTGGGTGTTCCTGATGTGCGACGGATAGTCAGTGTGTGAGGTTGTTATAGAAGTGCTGCCAGAATTCTCTCTGTACTAAATCTTAGTTTTTGTTTTTTTAATTTTTATTTTTATATGTAAAAAATAATTTTTTTATTTTTAAATATTTATATATTTTATTCATTTTTTACAGAGAGGAAAGGAAACAGAGAGAGAGCTAGGAACATCGATCAGCTGCCTCTTGCACACCCCCTACTGGGGATGTGCCTGCAACCAAGGTACATGCCCTTGACCGGAATCAAACCTGGGACCCTTCAGTCCATAGGCCGACGCTCTATCCACTGAGCCAAACCGGTTTGGGCTAAATTTTAGTTTTAAAAGCTGTGCTGATTATTTTATTTTATTTTATTTTTAAAAACATATTATTGATTTTTTACGGAGAGGAAGGGAGAAGGATAGAGAGCTAGGAACATTGATGAGAGAGAAACATCGATCAGCTGCCTCACTGCCTCTTGCACGTTCCCCACTGGGGTCGTACCCCTAACCAAGGTACATGCCCTTGACCGGAATGGAACCTGGGACCTTTCAGTCCGCAGACTGATGCTCTATCCACTGAGCCAAACTGGTTCCGACTGTGCTGATTATTTTAGTGTGAACATTTGTTTCTTCCCAAGGCAGCCAGTGGGAGGCGGTCTGGCCTGCCCACTTAGAATGTGGGCCACAGAAGCAGCGGGCCCAGGTTCACCCTCTGGCCTGGCCATTTGCAGGCAGCCTCACCGTGGGCAGGTGACTTATCCTCACTGCGCTCTCACTCAGCTACAAAATGCACATGATAATAGTACCTGCTCCGTGGTGTGACTGTGAGGATCGAAGACGTGTAAGACACGCGCGGGAGGTGCCTGGCACACAGCAACCCCTCAGGAAAGGTACTCTTGTTATGATGTTAATACGTGTCCTGTAATGAGATGCGTGCTTCCTTCATTTCGGGTGGCCTCCTGTGGCAGGATTCAGTACACACAGATCCTTTACGGTACAGGTGCTTTATTGCAACCCCAAAGCCTTCGCCTTGGTGAATTCTCCGGTGTTGGGAACACCCACATGGGGACAGCACCCAGCATTGCCTCACAGCCCTGGGAGGTGTTTTGTGTGCAGATAGTGGGAGCCTTATTTAGCATGAGGGTCCTGGTGTCTGGAAGAGAATAAGACATGGGAGATGTCTGCCCAAAGGCCTGTGGCTCCTGGGACACAGCGTGTCATTGTACCATCTGCACATGTGCAGGTCACTGTCTTGGGAACCAAGGGGCAGGGGGCCCAAAGGTGGAGTGCAGGGGGGATTTGGATTTGGGTCAGGGGCTGCAGAGGAAGCTATGTGCTTTCTACAAGTTGGGCTCCACTCAACTACGTCGAGACACATTCATGCCACCAGTCTCGAGCAAATGGAATTTTTAAAAAATGGTGGAAATAGACAACAGAAATCCAGCATTTCCGCAGAGGATCAGATGCCGAAAGGCTACCTGATGGCATTTTTGGGTGGAGGCTACCTGATGGCATTTTGGGGTGGATTAGGGTGTTCTTCACAGCATTGAACTGGGTCAAGAATTCATATGGGAAAAGGTGTCAATTAGTACATCTGCTGCTTTCTGTCTGCACTTGTCAAAGGAGGAGGTGGTGGTGTTAGACACTTGCCCTTGGAGCTCTTGGGCCCACTTCTGCAAACAGTACCATCTTTTTTTTTTTTTATGAGCAGTGGGTATATTTTTTAGTCTCTGGCGCTCATCATTCAGCGGTGATGAGAGTGTGTTTGTGTGTTGTCTGCCTGCCTCTTGCACCCAAACATCCTCCAGCTGTGGGTCTTTCCCTTCGCTGTATGTAAAACCGGTAAACAAAACCAAAAGCCCTGAGAAAAAAGGGTGAGGAGAGCAACAGAAAGAGACCTTCTCTTTTGTGAGAAAGCCCGCCACTGGCTGAATCTTTAAGAAAAGCTGATGGATCTTTTTCTCTCCACTGGATTAACAGAGCAAAGCACCAGTCTTCGGGCGGAGGGGTCCTTCTCTGGGTTGGAAATAAGTTTCATCTTTGTGCTGGGGCTTCAGCCACAAGATGAGACGTTTACCTCTGATGCTAAGAAATGATTGGTTGTGGGGAAAAGAAAAAAAAGCAAAAGCAAACATCTGCCCTACAGGTTAGCCTTTAAATTATACTGTTTTCATTCTGTCATGGGATACCCGGCTTTTAACTCGCCCGTAAGGTCTGCGGGGCTGGGTTGTTTGCATCTATTTTTATCTCCTCCACTCTGGCCCCGGGTTCAGAATAAGGTTGCCGGTTTCCTCCCAGAGCTCCCAGCCACAGTCAGCCCTGACCTGGGCAGCTGGGGAGTGGAATCAGCTTCTGGGTCGGCAATAGGGAAGGTGCTGTGGAGAGGGGTCCAGGCGGGATCTTCCAGGGGAAGGCTGGGGCTATCCACAGGCTGAGCCTCGGTGCAGAGCGAGCCCCGGAAAACGGCAGCTGCCCCCGTGCCAGCGCCCAGGGCAGACCAGGGCCGAGCGGGCGGTGTCTCCGAGGCAGAGCAGGACAAGGACACGCACAGCCGGCCGCAGACTCCGAGCTGGCTCTCCACGTCAGCATGAGCAGTGAGCGGGGTCCCCAGCAGTTGGCACCTCAGCCTATCAGAGTTCAGGAGAGGCTCTTTCTCAAGTAAAATTCTAAAGAGTCAAAGGATGAATTTGGACAGTGATGGAATGGATGACATCATCAGTCAAGAATCCCCATTGGATATGGAGGGGAATTATAAAAAGGTAAGGGGGGGAGGGGGGGAGGAGGAGAGAGTTCTTTTGTTTGTGAACAATTGGACCATTTTTCTAACTGGGAGAAAGATCACCCTTGAGAAGTGGCCAAATTCCACAGTCGGTGGCCATTGCCACAATATATGCAGGAAAGCTGAAATGCACAGAATTGAACACATTAAGCTGGGAAAGCTCTTCTTTCTGCTTTTCCCAGCTTGTATCCATTAATGTGTTTTAGCAGTAAACTGGAATACACATGTTGTTCTTCTGAAGTTGAAAAACTATATTATACATTTAGTTGCTAGGCAGGCTTTTTATATAAAGGAAGAATTTTTTTAAATGACTGGCATGGTAGAAATTCACTTACAATGAAAAATTACTAGAATGTTTAACCTATCTTTCTAATTTTGATTTTTTTTAAAAAAAGAATTGTAAGTTTTGCTGAGAGAAGGTGTGGGGTTTTAAAAATGTGATAATGGTATCTACTAATTCTTTACTTGCCTTTTCTTTTGAAAGCCAGTGAATATATTTTTGGAATGTTTTATATGGTAATTGACTGGTAATAAGAGGCCCGAGTAAAAATAGCTTTAGTTACATGGGTGAGGTCATGAAATTACACTACAAGTGTATGCTTGTCTGTCCACAGAAGGCCAAACACATACCCCGTCCCTCTCCCTGATTATCTTCCCTCAGTCAGATGTAGGTCATGGCACAGCACAGGATGAGAAAGAAGGGCCCTTCCCTCATGGAACTAACACAGGAAGACTTGCTTGCTAAACTTCTAATTTGATCAAGTATGTCACAAACTTTTTCCCCCCAGAGGGAGATACAGAAAGAAGCATCATAATGCAAAATATGGCAGTTTGCATCTTCTATGCATACTTGTGTGTGTGAGAAGAGGAGCTGTGTTGAGCATGTGCTTTCTCTCTTAGAGCAGCCCAGAGTCATGTATGCCCTTCCTTCAGAAGCTGGAACTTAAATATGTGAGAGAGAATTAAATGACCTGCCGTGTTGCCCCGCTTGTGTTTTGTCCCCTGCAATCCCCAAGGAGGGAAGGAGTGCCCAAGGTGATAAGTGCACCGAGTCCTGGAACCCCAGCAGCCTCTCAGCTGTCCCCTCCTGCTGGAAATGAGTGCACAGTGGACGCTAGGGACAGACACTCAGCAATCAGAGTCGGTCACTTACCCAGCCCAGGAGAGCAAGGGCACGCCTCTCACCCTGCCTCTCACGACCAGGCCCAAAAAAAGACGGCTCTCGGTGTTCTTTGTTAAAGCGTCTTGGATCGAAAAGTGTATGTCAGTTTGCACTTAGGAAAAAATGGAAAACGTGCCATTGATCAGGCAATAACCATCAAATAATGGCCCCTGTAGTCTCATGCTCCTGAGAACCTGAGAGCCCAGATGCCTGGGATGAGTGAGCGATGATAGGAGGCAACCTGATCCGGCGGGGACTGAAGCCACAAGCTTGAAAGGCTCCCGTCGCTTTAAAACATCAACAACAAGAAGACAGGGTTGCAGAGTGAAGCCCGTGATCTCACTGAGCTTTCAGGAGACTTGGTGTCTGACAGGTCAAGTCCGAAGCACCCCTAGATGAAACCCCTCCCTGAGGAGGAGGCCAGAGGTCAGGCGATGTTGTTGTCCTGGACCCTAACATGAGAGTTGTTCTCTTGCTCAGGCAAATGCTTTCAAATTTATGCATAGTGTGTTTACTATGAAGGCTTCATTATGCTAAAAAAAAAAAAAAACTAGTCTTAATTTCATTAAGAACGTCTAGCAAAACAAGGCAACATATGTTTTCTTTAAAATACAAAGAGCAGGAAAAGAATTGGGTAGTATAAAAATCACTTTTTCTAATTGGAATCTTCTTTTTCTAAGTTTCTTCCCCTCCTCCCCCCCCCCCGACCCCTCCCCAAATGTTTTGTTTTTCACTGTTTGGTTGATTAAGTAGAAAATTAAATGAGATGCCATAAAGCAGGGATCTGCAGGCTTTTTTTGACTTTGTACCCATCAGTAAAATGTTTTTATGCTTCTAATATACATATATTTTATCCATAAGTTACATGCACATATCATTGTAAAAATATATTACGTACGTATCAAACATATACCAATAGATATTTTTAAGTAAATGTTTAAATACAAATTAAAGTTTAAGTAATTTCTCCTTCCCCTCCTGTGACTATGAGGTCAGTTGTCAAAAACAGTTGGAAAATTGATATACCCCCGCCTGCTGGTAGATACGATAGAACTTCCTATACCAGTTGCGCCAATAAATGCCGCATGGGTACAGGGATTATTTTACAAGATTGTAATAAAGTCAGGCCAGCAGCCTTGGGGGAAGGTCACTTTCCGATAACTAAAATTAGATTCCGCCCAGGCAGGGGAAGGCAGAGGAGGCATCTGTCCCTTTCCTTGGGGAAGGTCCCGGCGGGAAGCAAGATGTCTCCTTTAGGATCTCTGGTTTGCTCGGGAAAGCTGTCCTCCACAGGACACAGATCTCCGTGTTTAGGAAGGAAAGCCTGCACCTCGGCAGAATCCAAGGTGCATATGTTCAATTGTCATTGCCCTGCCCTGAACCCTCTGGTAGAGCCCACACAGCTGACTGTCTTTAGGAGCAAGCACAGAGCACATCCAAGGCCTGGATTGCAGAAGGGAGAAGGGGCTTTCCCTCAAGGGGCTCACGGTGGAGGGGTAGACGGGGAGGGGAGCGCACAAACAAGCTGATATGGATGCTGCCGCCTGGATGTTCAGATAGCCAGTGTGGACCGAAGAAACACGCAACCTGTGTCCTCTCAGAGCCCGGAAAGACCCAAATGACACTGATGGAGAGAGAAGCAATGGGGGAAAGGTGACACAGACAGCAGAAGGCCGGCTCCCACTGTGTCCAGGAGCAGAGCAGACCCAGGGAAGCCATCCTGCCTTCTGTCCGCAGGCTGCCCCTCCCAGAGAGGAGCGGTGGGGGGACAGACAGGCCCGTGCAGTGGAGGACAGACAGGACGGGGAGGCCTGCTCGCCTCGCTTTGTTCCTCCGAGAGGTGCCCCGCATCCAATTACCGTGAAAGATTAGGGAGGAGCCCGTGAACACATTAAAAGGCTGGAAGGAACAATATTTAAAGTGAAGCCACAGCTGCGCCTCATGTTTTTTTAAAAGGTGAATGGGAATGACTGCTGGAGATAAACTGCAATAAACAGGAACACAGAAAGCCAGCTGCCATTCCAGACAAGAGCTCTGCCCTCCCCACTCAATTACTGAGGAAAAGCAGCCGTCGACCTCCATTAACCCTCCCGTCTTCCTGTCTGGGAGGGCTGATTGCGCTGGGAGGACTGCTCAGTTACTGAACCCGGAGCCGGGGCCCAGCTCGCCACCTGGGGACCAGCTCTCCCGCTCTCTGAGCCAGGGTCTCCCTCCCTCTGCAGCGAGGAACGGGCCTGGAGGGTCTTCGATGGTGTTGAGATGAGGCCTCGGCTCCTACTTCAGGGTTCTTCCCGGGTTATCACCCTGGTTCACCAGCATAGCCAGGGAACAGTTGTTGCCAGTAACTAGGTTTTCTGGGCACATGGTATGTGAATTATAGCTCAATAAAAGTAATAAACCACACACACATACACGTAACAAAAAAAACGTGTATGGTTTATTTTTCAATTGAGATATAATTTATATAACCTAATATATGAGACACAACTCACACACCATTTCAAGTTTTGATGGGTTTTAATTTATTTATAAGGTTATGCAAACCACTATTGTCTAACTAATTCCAGGATATTTTCATCACCCCAAAGAAACACTGTATCCATCTGCAATTACTCCCAATTCTTTCCTCCCCAGACATTCATCTGTTGGCTATCTTTTTATTTGAATTTATTTATTTATTTTAGAGAGGCAGGGAGAGGGAGAGAAGGAAACATCAATGATGAGAATCATTGATCAGCTGCCTCCTATACGCCCCCCCTACTGGGGATGGAGCCCACAATCTGGGCCTATGCCCTTGACCGGAATTGAATCTGGAACCCTTCAGTCTGCAGGCCGATGCTCTACCCACTTAGCCAGCCGGCTAGGGCTGTTTGCTGTCTTTATGGATTTGTCTGTCCCGGTTAATTCTGGCTCTCTCTATTCCCTTCTTTAAATTATCTATAGGTATTTTTGCTGATAGTATTACAGATGTCTCCCATTTCCTCCCCCCCTTTTACCGCCTCCTCCCAGCCCCTTCCTTCCCCCCGCCCCCCACCAGGTCTTTACTACCTTATCGCCTGTGTCCATGGGCTGTGCATATAAGTATGTAAGTTCTTTGGTTTCTCTCTTTTCATCCCCTCAACCTCACATCGAGGCATGACCATCTCTGTTCATCTCTCCCTTTAATATTCACACCGACCATTTAATAAGTTTCTCTCTGGGCCAAGCATCAGGCCAACTACTTTCTATAGAGCAGCGGTTCTCAACCTGTGGGTCGCGACCCCTTTTGGGGGGTCGAACGACCCTTTCACAGGGGTCGCCTAAGACCATCGGAAAATGCAGATATTTACATCACAATGCATAACAGTAGCAAAATTTCATGGTTGGGGGTCACCGCCACATGAGGAACTGTATGCAAGGGTCATGGCCTTAGGAAGGTTGAGAACCACTGCTGTAGAGCATTTCATTTGATCCTTAACCCAAAAGGCAGTAATATTATCTTGCTTTTCAGAAAAAGAAACGGGGCCTACACCAGGAGGTGTCAGAGTCAAGATGTGGACTTGGGTCTTCTTGCCCCCCGTTTCCCTGCCCTGGCCCCCTGCTCTCCTTCCTGGGCACGGGCCTATGTCTGGCCCTCCCAGACCCCGCGGTCCCCCGTGAGGTGGGAAATTGGGACACTGGCTTTCTGGCAGTGATAGAGGCCTGGCTGTTTCATAACCATCCAGTAGGTGTTTCAGACTGTTGTGTTCTGACAGTGACACTGAACGCCTGCGATGGGTTTGCAGGCCTCTGAAATGCACCTGTTAAAAATAGAGCTCCCAGATAACAGAGTGCCGTGGGCGAAAGTAGCCTCGGTCATCTGAGGACCAGAAAGAGCCCAGGATGCTCCCAGCAGTTCCTGTTTGGGACACGCTCAGAGGGAGGAAAACTTGAGTGTTCAGCGGCGTGCCCCTACAGTAGTCAGCTTTGTGGACTGCACCTTGGGCTCTGTTACCTTCACCCAAGTTCCCATTCAGTCGGTGAGTGGCTCCGGAAACTTCAGCCCCAGATTAGATGTTTGTTAAAAGTCCCTTTGCTCTGGTCCCTAACAATTAGAGTATTCAGGTCTTAGGGCGTCTGTACAACAGCACTTCTGTCTGCCTGCCCCTGTTTATCCCGTCCCTGTTGCATGGGGACAAGCAATGCAGTCAATAGGCAAAACGGTCCTTGGGGCTAACAAGCAATTGCAAACATCTCCCTTCCCTGCACCGGCATCCCAGCACTATTGCTGCCTGCCCCTTCTCAGGTAAACCATGGCCTCGAGTCCTTCCTCCAGTGATTCTCATGAAGATCCTAGGTTTATTCAGCTTTTGTTCCCACTAGTCATCAAAATCTTCCCAGGGGCTTAAATAAGACGCAAGAACTTGACATAACCCACACGGTGCAAATAATTATGCATGTGCCGCTCAAAAGCGTAGGACGTACTTTCTTACAAAACGTTCTTTTTATATTTTGATCGGGTGACAAAACCCTTGGTTTTTTTCAGAGAGAAAATAATTAGAAAACACCACCAGTATATTTGGGTGTTGGTTTGTGTGTTCTTGTAGTTTCTGTTTTAAAGAAAATCTGCCTAATGAGCAAATAAGTTGTGTACTTCTGGTCCCTGATGTTTAAAAGGACTCCACACGGCAGTGCTGCCCCTACATGTTAGAGGAAAGCCACCCTTCTTAACGAGCTGCGGAGAGAAGAGTGGCGGTCATCTTTCTAAAGGGAGAGCACTTCTTGACAGGGGGCTCCAGAATAGAATCCCAGTGCGTTCCCGGCAGATGCTGCTGATGGTGATGATGCCAGCTATCAGGAGGCAATGGATTGCTCTGAAGCCAGAGGAACATTAATTGCTTCAAAACAGGCATCCTGGCAAGGGCTTGGCGGGGGCCAGACGGCCACAAATGAGGTCCACCTGGATGCAGAGTCTGGCCATTCCACGTGGAACAGATTCGTGCTCCGACCAAGGAGAACCAGTTTCATCCAGCTACTTGATCAGTTCCATTGGTGAAAGCCGTGGTCCTCAGAGTGTCTGGACTAGCAGCATGAGCAGCATCTGGGAACTGTTTGAAATGCACTCTCTCAGGCCCACCCCAGATCTCCTGAATCAGAAAAAAAAAAATAGTCTGTTTGTACTAGCCCTCCAGTGATGCTCATGCATAACCAAGTTGGAGAGATACTGTTGTGTGGCAGATAGAGGGCCACCTGTGCAGTTCTCCACTTGGCACACCTGGGTCACAGCCACCTCCCGGCGGCCTGGGTTCCTTGATGGGCTGTGGGTGACCAGGGTATATTCATCAGCTTCTGGCACAATGCAGCCCAGTCCTGAGGAAGATTTTCCTCGGGGGCACACTGTTTTCCTTTCCCCTTGGTGGGAAGTGTGGCCCTGGTCATGTATATGCACCCTGATGCGTGAGAGGCACTGAGCAGGTAAGCTCTGCAATGCAGAAAGGAGGATGCTAGACGGGGTATCTTCCAGGGTCGGTAGTGAATTGAGGACTGTCAGCGTTATAGAGCAAGCGCACCCAATAACCAGTGAAAGTAAGAAACGCATGGAGCTGGAGAGGAGGGGAAGCTAACCCAGGGAAGGAATGGTAGACAGGGCATTTGGAGGAAGACGGTCCAGTACACCTCTCTCCTTCCCACAACTGAATCCCGTGCGGGAGTGTTGTGGCTCCAAAGCTTCCACCCGCCTTTAGTCCCGCAGCAAGCACCCTGCGCCATCTGCATCCATTGGGTCCCCTATGATTCGCCAGAGCAGTGGTCCTCAACCTTTCTGATGCTCCGACCCCTGAATACAGTTCCTCGTGTTGTGGTGACCCCAACCATAAAATTATTTTCGTTGCTACTTCAAAACTGTAATTTTGCTACTGTTGTGAATCGTAATGTAAATATTTGTGTTTTCTGATGGTCTTAGGCGACCCTGCTAGCGATTCTCAACCTGTCGGGACCCACAGGTTGAGAACCGCTGCTGTAGAGCCTAAGACCATCGGAAAACACAGGTATTTACATTACGATTCACAACAGCAGTAAAATTACAGTCATGAAGTAGCAACGAAAATAATTTTAGGGGTCACCACAACATGAAGAACTGTATTCAGAGGTCACGGCATCAGAAAGGTTGAGGACCACTGCTCTAGTGGGCCAATCCTCTCCACGCATCTCCCTCCTTTGGGGAGCTTATGGACCTCCTTCCTCTGGGTCAGACGGGCCCTTTCCGGCTACGCGGGCTTCATCATCTGCCCAAGGAGCCAGAAGAAGCAGCTGTTTGCAGCTCCTGAGCACCAGCTGGCTTTAGTTTAGGTTTAGGATGGTATTTCCTGAAGTGTGTTCCTGAGAGCCCCAGTGGCCCTGCAGCTGTCCCCACAAAAATACCGTTTGTCCATTAAATAACATTTAGAATGCAGACGCTACTCAATATTCCGCCTGGAAATGTCTGTGCAGATTAGCATCTGAAAGCGTAGGCGCTGCTGGTGAGGTGGGCTGGGCCTGCGGGATGAAGGCAGGACCGGAGGAGGGGACTCGGGAGCAGCATCCTGTGTGGAAGGGACGGAACACGCCACATCCTGAAGACAGAATGGGAGGGGCTTGGGGACGTGCTAGATGTGGGGAGGGACGGACGCTATCTACCCAGGCAGAACCAAATACCTCTCTCTGCTCTTGTCAAGTTTGGGGGAAATCACCACAGAAGAATGATGCCTTGGGAAAGGCGGAGCACCGCGCGGGGGTCTGAACTCGCTCCCCAGTCTGTTCTGAGATAGTAGCTCACAGGGCACCCCCGAAAACCATTGTGAGCCTTATCTGCCTGGGCACAGGGGGTGGCAGGAGGGAATTCAGCGACAGTTGAAGACAAAAACTGCCTTTCCAAGCACATTGTTGCTCTCATCTTGGTCTGGAATAGCTTTTCTGTCCCCTAGTGATGAACCACTATTCTCAGTTGCCCTTGTGCTTTTGCTGGCAATATTAATTTTAGATGTTTTACTTTTGTTCTATGTGGATATTTCCCAAGGCCATTTTCGGAGTGGATGAGGGCTCCCTTGTCAGACACACAAATTGTGTAGTTTTGAGTCAGCCCCTCCCTCCCGTTCCTGTACACCTCGGTCCTCCTCATCCTGGGATAGCTTTGGGCTTTGTGGGGAGGGGGTTGGAGGACATACTTGCCCTGCAGATGGAATTCCTGAGAAAACAAAAGGGCTTTGAAACACCACCCCTTTCCCCACCCCCACTCACTTTACACATATGGGCAACCACAAGGAAATTGGGTTCCAGTTGGTGAATTTTAAGAGAAAAAGTATTTGCTAGTCAGTTGCATCATAATTACTTGAAACACTGGGCATCACATTTGTTCCCAAAGGAAGAGTGAGCAGTGGTGTCAAGGAGACTGGCCCGGATGAGAGGCTGTTTGCGTTGTAAATATCTGTGGTTGTAATTAGGCCTTGGTATATGTTTGGCAGCCCAGGGCTTTCTCCTTCCCTGAGAGAGCATCACATCCATCTCAGGAAAGTCGTGGATCTCTAGCTCTTTAATTCTCACATTGTGTCCTAGCGTCGTATCCACCTGGACACCTTACTCATCAGGGTGAAGGAGCAGAAAGACCTAGTGCTGGGAGGATGGGCTGGAGTCCTAGCTCCTCGATATATATCAGTGTGTAACCTTCCATCACCCTCGTTTCCTCACCTTCAAAGCAGGAATTGTTGGAGGATTAGCCACAACAGCCACCATTTATGGTAGATTTATTTACATGAGCATGGACCAGGTACCGCTGCTGAAAAGTTTATGTAAATTCTCTCACTTAATCCTCTGATGTCAAATGAGATCCTTTAACTCTGGACTGGGAAGGGCTGTGCAAGCACAAAGCCATCAAAGACAGGTCAGGGGAAGCAAGCTATCGATTTAAACTACAGAGTCGTTAGACTTAAAATTTGAAAGGACTAAGACCCTTAATAAGAAGTGTCAGAACTCTCAGACCTTTATAGAAAAATAAGCGAAGCTAGGAGTAAATAAATTTAGAGGGAAGCAAGTACAGTAACAGTAACAAAAAATATTTAAATATTTAATCTCACTGGTAAAGAAATTAAAAAGAATGCCTTGGGCCTATCAAATTTAAAGTGACAGCAGTTTGTTAAGTGAAAATCTTCAGTGTTAGCCAGGATGTAGGAGAAAACTGTACCCTTTTGCGTGGCTCGTGGGCATGTAAATTGGAGCAGCTTTCTGTGGAGCCATGTGGCAGAATGTGGCAAGAGCCTCAACAAATGTTCACACCGAGCCGATCTGGTAATTCCACTTCCAGGAATTTATCCTGAGGGAATAATCCGACATGTGGGCAGGGGTTTATGTAAAAATGCTAACTTATGTTGCTTTTAATTGGATATAGCCTAAATGGCTAACATAGGGTAGAGCAATTTACAGCCCTTAAAATTGTTTTTAAAGAATTTTAAATGAAATGAGGGAAATTCTCAAAATACAACAAACAATATAAACTCCATTTTTATGAAGAAAAAAAGTGCACACATAAAATTTAAAAACTACAGAGAAATATACGGAAATGTTAGCAGTGGTCTGTGTCTCTAAGTGGTAGGATCATGGGTGACATTTACACTGAGTGGCCAGCTTATTATGATTTCTAAACGCATAATAAGCTGGCCACTCAGTATATACAGTGGCACCTCGAGATACGAGTGCCCTACATACGAGATTTTTTAGATACGAGTCGTCAATCGAGCGATTTTTGCTTTGAAATACGAGCAACATTTGAGATAGGAGTAATCTCGAGGATCAGCCGGCTGCACACGACCCACCAGTTTACCTCGACTCGAGTGTATCATAGTTTCCCACGCCTCAAGGTTACGGAATGAATTAAACTCGTATTTCGAGGTACCACTTATATGAATTTGTGGAGTCTGGCCAGCCTGACCAGGTGGAGAGAACATGAGCGGTTGGCTGGCCTGCCTGCTGGTCAAACTCCTAGTTGAGGGGACAGTTTGCGTATTAGCCTTTTATTATATGGCATATACACTGAGTGGCCGGATTATTATGCATTCAGAGATCATAATAATCTGGCCACTCATTGTATATTCTTAATGCTTTTCTTGATTTGTTGGATCCAGAGAGAAAGAGAAGGGGGAAAGATTGTGTATTATAGAACAGTCCTCTTCAGACTGTTCATGAAGTATCTGGGTAGAGAGAATTGTAATTCGTGTAAATAGAATTCTTTCTAAGGCCTTCTCCTACATCTATAGGTCAAATAGATCAGTAAAGGCAGACATGGAATCTAGGGCATATTCACACATTCGGGGGAGGGGCAGAAACTGTAAGTTCCAACACTCTAGTCAGATGATGAGTTCTCCCGACACCTGGAGTAGGTGTCTTCTTTAGATAAACCGCTTCTAGACCCCAGGCTAATGTTGGACACGAGCAAGTTGTTGAGCATAAGATGTTAAGGATCTGTGATTATCTACTGTTTTTATATTTGGGTGCTCAGTTCCATTCAACAGTGTTCTGATTAGAGGACAGTTGAGTGAGACTCTGTCTATTGTATGGATTGAGAAACAGGTTCACTGACTACATTCCATCTGCATGGCAGATTTGGGGACTTTGAAATGAATTTGTTTTAAATAAAGATTGATAGGATTCTATTTTGGCAGGGCCATCACCAGTTCCAGCCCTGCTTTGGTGGAAGGGCGGGTTTCTTTAGTTAAGGTTCCCAGCAGTGCACTCACAAGTATTCATGAAATTAAAGGCATTCTGGCTTCCCTTACAACCTCATGGCTGTTTTCTCGGAGCTCAGTGCTGTGCTAACTCTCTAAACCACATGAAACCACTGTCACAGCTGGAACTGTGTAAAAGTAGTCTTTTGCTTTGTGGCTGTATTATACACTAAATTAGGGTTCCCAGACCCAATTCCAATGTGGGGGAATTCCCTGTACACCCACACCAACAAATGATTCTGGACACCAGCAGAGTGTCCAAGAATTCAACTAAATTATGACGCTGTCAGCCCAGAGTGTTCAGTCTCCTAAGACTCTCCCCACCCCCACCCCCCTGACACACACACACACACTTGAGATGCCAGTTGCAAACCCAGGCATTGACCGACTGGTTATAAATCAAACTGCTCTTTGGGTTCAATTAATTTTCTAGAATGGCTCAGAGGACTCAGAGGATCCTGTCACTCACTGGAACACTGGTGTACTAGAAGAGGATATGACTCAGGAACAGCCAGATGAAGAGAGACAGAGGGCAAGGTGTATGGGAAGGGGCATAGAGCTTCAACGCCCTCTCCAGGTGCCCCACTCTCCCCATATCCTCATGTGTTCACTGTCCCAGAAAGTTATTCAAACCCCATCTTCAGAGGTGGTGGGAGGAGCAGAGACTGTGAGTTCCAACACTCTAATCATCACATGGTGAGTTCTCCTGACAGCCAGCCTCCACCTTAGGTACTTTCCAAAAGTCACCTCATTCACATAACAATAGACTCCTGTGTCCTCATCACTTTGGAAATTGCAAGAGTTTTAGGAGTTGTGAGTCGGGTGTGGGCAAAGTCCACATACATATATCTTATACATGGTAAGGTCTCTCTCTCTCCCTCCCTCCCTCTATCTCTCCCTCCCTCTCTCCCTCTCCCTCCCGCTCCCTCTCCCTCTTCCCCTCTCCCTCTCTCTCTTTCTCTTGCACACACACACACACACACACACACACAGTATCTACTAGTATGACGCACTTCCCTTAGTATATGTCAAAATGGGGGGATGGATGAATAGATAGACAAAGATGTCGTCGATAACTATGACAGTGGAAAGAATGCTTAGTGTCCAAGGACTTAAAAATGTCAGAGGAAAGGAGAATAGAGATGAGCTTTCCTTGAATTAGAAGGTCTCAAATCTATTGAAACAAAACATCTGGTCCTAAAGCCGAGGGAATGTATATTTTACCATGATCTTGGCCAAAAGGCTAAGAAGCATTAGGAATGCCTAAAGTCTCTAATCTATAGGAAATTGTGATGCAGCCTGTTGGGAACACTGGCTTAGCGGTATTGCTCTGACATAAACTTATTCTGTGCTGTCCATCTGTGGCTGTGGAGTTCTTCAAATGCAGCTCATAAAATAAAAATGGCTGATACCAGTTTGGCTCAGTAGATAGAGAGTCGGCCTGTGGACGGAAAGGTCCCAGGTTCGATTCCAGTCAAGGGCACAGACCTTGGTTGCTGGCACACATTCCCAGTGGGGGGTGTGCAGGAGGCAGCTGATCGATGTTTCTCCCTTATGCATGTTTCTGGCTCTCTCGCTCTCTCTCTCTCTCTCTCTCTCTCTCTCTCCTTTCCTCTCTGTAAAAAATAGTTAAAAATATATTTTAAAATAAAAGTGGAACTTCTGTTTTAATTAGAATGTAAACAGCTGCATGTGAAGGATTTCTACCATGTTAGAGCAGCCTTGACCCTAGAATGCACTGCCCTCCACTTGGGGGTGAAATGAAGCCAGGTCAGCCCATCCTTCCAACAGATGTGCGTTTTATCACAGTGGCGCTCAGATGATGGCTCAGACCTTTCAGTTAACTTCTGGGCTCTGGTGGCAGCCGACGGGGGCTCCAGAACTTTCTACTGGAAGGATCAAGGGGCCACTGTGGCTTCTGTAGCCACACCCAGGCACCTGAGCTGGGTTTTGTAACCTAGTTTGCTCAGCATAGTCTTTACCTCGCTGCTCAGAACGTATGGTGATGTTGCTCATAACCTTCATCATCCCACAAAACAAAACCGGGACCTCATTCTCCCCAGGATTTCTAACTCATGATGTTACTTTTCGAAGTTGTTTTATTTTTAACTAAGGAAATCATTCCTAATCTTCTCTCCTGTTGTTTAAAGGGTTTAAAAGTTCAGCATGGCGAGTTTTTATGGGACTTTTATGGGAAGCCGAGCGTTGTAAACATACCCAAATTATCTCCCTAGTGCCGTTTGCCAGATCCTTTCCTGTGCACACCGGCCTGACTTCCCTTCAAAATATGAACCAGATGGGTTCGGTGAGAATTCTCCAGCTCTTCCACGCGGCGGGTTAGGGCATCTCATATGCTGAGCCTGGTGAGATCAGGATGAGTCTTGAACCAGAAGCGAGGCAGAGCGTGGTGGCAGCAGAAGCTGTGTCCATCTGCCCAGGGCCCTGTCCACGTGCCATAGTGTGGGCGGCCCCATCTCATAGAGGTTCAGTGCTTCGTGGCTGAATGAATGAATGAATGTTCTTGCCATAGAGAAAGTGGGCTGAAGGGATGATCAAAGGAAGAGAGAAGACAGGAATCAGGGAGCGGCCCCATTTGAGATAAAAGCCGTTTGATTTAGGAGGAAATGCTTGCCCTGCACAGCATTCCTCTGTCGGATCTAGCAGTTAAGAAGAAAGATTGCAGCTCCCGGAAACCTAGCTCAGTGCTGAAGATCTTTAGACCACAATGGTGATTTCCTAAACCAGTGGTCGGCAAACCATGGCTCTCGAGCCACATGCGGCTCTTTGGCCCCTTGAGTGTGGCTCTTCCACAAAATACCACGGCCTGGGCGAATCTATTTTGAAGAAGTGGGGTTAGAAGAAGTTTAAGTTTAAAAAATTTGGCCCTCAAAAGAAATTTCAATCGTTGTACTGTTGATATTTGGCTCTACTGTCTAATGAGTTTGCCGACCACTGCCCTAGACCAGTGGTCAGCAAATTGCGGCTCTTGAACCACAAGAGGTTTGCCTCTGTGTTGACTAATGAGTTTGCCGACCACTGGGATAGGGGCTTAATCACAAGGAACAACAACAGCCTGTAATCATTGGAATGGAGAATCTAGGTCAGTGATCAGCAAATTCATTAGTCAACAGAGCGGCAAACCACGGCTTGAGAGCCTTATGTGACTCTCCAGCCGCAGTTTGCCGACCACTGCCCTAGACTAACGATCAGAAAGGCTCCGAAGAACTGAAATTGCTCGCAGGGGTGGAACCAGGAGAGGCTGGTTTAATTCCAGCTCTTAATAATTCAAATGCTCTTGGCTGTGGCCTATGTATTTTTTCATCTAATGTTACAGTTCTAAGAAACTTAGCACTTAGACCACCTATGGTTGTGATGTATCTGCCTGCTTATCGGCATTTTTTATTTTCCTGAAATTTTAGGCACAGAAAAATGAGAGGGAATCTATCCGACAGAAGTTGGCACTCGGGAGCTTCTTTGATGATGGCCCAGGAATTTATACCAGCTGCAGCAAAAGTGGGAAGCCAAGCCTTTCCTCTCGGTGAGTGTTCCTTCGCATTGATTCTCTGATATGTATACCTAATGGGTTTTGTCATCTGACCACTTGACTAATAAAAGATATCCTTTAAGTCCTTGAGTATTTTTTTTTTTCATAATACTATCAACTTTTTTTGGATCCTGGACAGACTTCTCCCATTTGTTGGGTTTGTTTATTGAGGTTTAGTTTGGGGGCTGTTTTGGCCAGTTTTCCAAGCCACCTGAGGTCAGATTTCTATATTTCTTTTTTTTTTTCAAGACACAGTGTTGTTTTTGCACTGTGATGGGGGGGATCAAGGCACACTCCAAAGCTGGCTGATGCTCAGAGAAGCATGGCAGATCACCAGATTTCCCATTAAGCAGTCACAAAGCACCCGGCATTGCTCATAAAAGTCCCAAATCTTCCATTTGATTGTAGTGAATACCGTAGCTGAGAAATACAGTTCCCACTTTGAGGATTTGATGTTTATTACAGAGCTTAGCTTGTACTCCAGGCAGTTTATATATATATATGTATAAAATTGATTTCAGAGAGGAAGAGAGAGGGAGAGACAGAAACATCAGTGATAAGAGAAAATCTTTGATTGGCTGCCTCCTGCCTGTCCCACACTGGAGATCGAGCCTGTAACCTGGGCATGTGCCCATACCGAGATTTGAATCGTGACTTCCTGATTCATAGGTCGACACCCAATGACTGAGCCACACCAGCCAGGCCAGGCATTTTTTAATCTTAATTTATTTCAAGACTAGAGGCCTTCCGCTGGAGTCTTTGCTGTGGCCGGAGCCTTCAGTCTTCACTCCAGCAGGAGCACAGCTCCTGTAGCTCCCTCTGCCCCCCACCCCTGCCTTCCTCCTCATAGAAGGCGTCCCACCCTGCCTGGCCACTTTGCGCCGGCATGCATGCTGCCCAGAGGCCCAGAACAGTTGTGGGGCGGGGCTGCCGCCATATTTGTTGGGTTAATTTGCATACTCACTCTTGATTGGTTGGTAGGCATCGTGAAGTGATGGTCAATTTGCATACATCTATTTTATTAGTGTAGATAGCATTGCTTATTTATCATTATTTCAGGATATCTTTGATTATTTCCATAGCTTCCAACTCCAATTAAAATATATTAAAATTATAATTTTACCTGGAAAATAAGGATATCAGCCAGAACTTCTCAATCTGTAATTGTGCATGTGAATACACTGGGGATTTTCTTAAAATGCTGGTGCTGATTCTGAGTCACTAGTCTGGGTGGGGTTCAAAATGCTGTATTGAACAAGCTCCCAGCTGATGTCCAGACTGCCAATCTGTTGGTGACACTTTGCTATGTGAGGATATAGACAATCTCAAAAATTAACTGTTATTGAATATAGATATTCCAAGTGGTTAAAACACACAGAATTTCTTTTAACAAAGGTTGTAATAACTGAAGATCCATCATGTTCTCTAGATGCCTCTTCAGATGGCTGTTTTTGGTTGGAATGCCTGTGTCTTCCTTTGGACTCTGCAAGAATAAATACTCATATAAATACTAGATAATTATTATATGTCTTTCAGTTTTCATTGATTCTATTTCACTTACGTGTGTGTGTGTGTGTGTGTGTGTGTGTGTACACATGTATGCATGTGTGTGTGGGAGACACATGATGGCATTTACGCACTCATTCAGCCCATAGATTTCCACTGTCCTTCTGAAGCCTGGAATCAGACACCTTTGTATCTATTTGTATCTCTCTGGCTCTCATTACACCTTGTACTTCAATCTGATCCTGAGACTCATCTACTAGTAAATCAGCAAGAATCAGAATGGACATACATGCTTACATATATGCATGTTTAGGGTCACTGCAGTTGAGTTAGCCTGTCGAGGCGGGAGCTGCAGTTTCGCCATGCAGAGTTGAGGCGCCTCTTCATCATTCCCATACTTTGCATGTGCCTTTCCAGAGTTGGGGGGTCTGCCTTTCCCTTTGCTTCAGAGGCGCCTGTTCCCCCCATAGTGGAATGTGGCAGGAAGAGCTCAGGTCTGGGCACCCGGAGACCTGAGGATTTAGTGTTAGTTGAGCTTCTAATTTTGAGACTTGGTTTTATCATGCCTTAGTTTCATTTTCATAAAATGAGGGGATTGGACCATAAGTTTTAATGGATTTCTGCTACTGCTCTCTAATGTTCCCCAAAATGCCAAAAAGTTTTCTTCTAGAAACTCTGACATTTCTCTGCTCAGCAATGTCAGATCTATTGGGTCCAAATGGGAAATTCTTGTTTTTTAAAGGAAAGTTAGTTTGATAGATAGATATAGATATATACATGCACACATATGCATACATGTGTGTATACTCACACACACATATGTAAGTGAAATAGAATCAATGAAAACTGCAAGGCATATAATAACACGAAATAAAAGTAACAGCCCTCTCTATCCTTGTCCCACTCTCCAGAAACTTTTTAATTCTTTGTTTGTCTGGTATTTACCTGCATATCTCTAAGTAAAATGCTTATCTTCTTAATGATTGCTTTTAAATAACCATTTTTTGACCACCTACTGTGGGAACTTGGGACTTAACTCTCTTTTATTGTCCCCTCACAGATACATCTATAGTATATCTTCCAAACCCTGTTCTCTTCATGGTCATTTCACAATTTGAGGTCACATAACTATTCAATGTTGACTTTATTAAGCTCATGTATTATTCATACTGAGCCATATGCTAATCTATGATTACTTGAGAAATTATGTTTTTTGTCCTGAATTTAAAATTGCCCCATTTTTCTTTTTGCTGGTCTGTGATTTCGACTGCTATATCGTATTTCACTATGTGAATATAATCAGTTTCTCTGCCACTTTTCTGATGATGGGCATTGGATTGTTCCAAAGGTTTCGCTCTTGTAAACAATGCTGCTTATAAATGTGCTCGTACGTGTCTTTTCCTGTCAGTGTGCAAGAATTTCTCTTTGGTCTATACCTAAAAGTGGAATTACTAGGAAAATGCACGAATGCTCACATTTAAACGATAATGCCAATCTGATTTCCAAAATGGTTGCAACAAGTTCCATGCCTACCAGCAATGTCTCAGAGATCCTGTGGATCCATAACTTTTCTAACACTTGATATTACCAATTTCTTTTAAACTTTTGTTAATTCAGTGGACATAATATGCTATTTCATTGTGTTTATTAAACATCCTGCTTCCTCTTCTGCAAAATTTCTATGCTGGTCTTAACTAGATTCTCTGTACTTTTTAAAATTAATTTATCAAAGTTGTGTAGTCATAGTACTAATCCTTATTACATTGTAGGTATTACAATAATATCCTCCCAGGCTGTAGCTTATCTTTTTAATTCTTCAATGTATATTTTATAACCACAAGTTCTTAATTTCAATATAGGAAATTTTTATCAAACTTTTCTTTTAGAGTCAAGCTTTTCTGCGTCTAATATTAAAAAAAAACTCCTTCTACCCCAATGTCCAAACGTCATTAACTTAGATGTCATACCAAGAGTTGAAAGTGTTAATTTTTTTTAAGTCAGGTTTCTGGATATGGTACAAACAGAGCAAGTAGAGGGTCTAGATAGTCCCATCAGGTGTTGTCAAATACCTCTCATCCATTTTATCTCCCAATTTTTTTCAAACTCTCTTGTGTGCTATTATCATCTCTTCCATTTTCTTTGTTTGTATAGGTTTATACCTTTTTCCTTCCTTTATCATTGTAGTAGTAGGGTTTCAGAGGAGAGATTAAATAGCTGTGTTCAGTATGCCATGTTTAAATAGAAGTCTCATGAAGGTTTTTATTTTATTTTTTAATTATGATTTACATTTAGTATTATCAATATTATTCTGCATCAGTTTCAGGTCTACAGCATAGTAGTTAGTCAATCCTACACCTTACAGAGTTGTCCCCCAAATATCTCCAGTACCCACCTAACCCCATACATAATTATTATGATACTAGAGGCCCAGTGCATGAAATTCATACATGGGGGTGGGGGCCCTTAGCCCAGCCTGCACCCTCTCCAATATGGGACATCCCTCTCACAATCCAGGACTGCTCACCTGCCTGCCTTTCTGATTGCCTCTAACTGCTTCTGCCTACCAGCCTGATCACTCCCTAACCATTCCCCTGCCAGCCTGATCGATGCCTAACTGCTCCCCTGCCAGCTGGGTCACTCCTAACTGCCCTCCCCTACAGGCCTGGTCAACCCCAATTGCTTTCCCCTGCAGGCCTGGTTCCACCCCCCACTCCGCAATTGCTCTCCCCTGCAGGCCCAGTCGCCCCAACTTCCCTCCTCTGCTGGCCTGGTCACTCCCAACTGCCCTCCCTTGCAGGTCTGGTCCTCCCAACTGCTCTCTCCTCCTGGCCTGATTTCCCAAAACTGCCCTCCCTTGCAGGCCTGGTCCTTCCCAACTGCCCGCCCCTGCTGGCTATCTTGTGGCTGCCATCTTGTGTCCACATAGGGGTAGCCATCTTTGACCACATGGGGGCAACCATCTTGTGTGTTGGAGTGATGTTAGATTTGCATATTACTCTTATTATATAGGACTAGTGGCCCAGTGCATGAAATTCACTGGGGGAGTGGGGAGGGGGAGTATCCCTTAGCCTGGCCTTCACCCTCTCCAATCTGGGACCCCTCGCAATGTTGGACCCTTCCAGATGTCCAACTCGCAATCTGGAACCGCTGGCTCCTAACTACTCGCCTGCCTGCCTGATTGCCCCTAAACACTCTGCCTGACAGCCTGCTCACCCCCAACTGGCCCCCCATGGCCTTCTCACCCCCAACTGCCCCCCGCCAACCTGATTGCCCCCAGCTGCCCCCCTCTGCTGGTCTGCTCGCCTCCAACTGCCCCTTTTGCCAGCTTGCTTGCCCCCAACTGGCCCCCTCTGCCAGCCTGCTCAACCCCAGCTTCTCCCCCCACTCCCCACTGGCCTGATCACCCCTAACCACTTCTACCTCAGCCCCACCTCCATGACTTTGTCCAGAAGGACTTCCGGAAGGTCTCCTGCAAGGTCTCCCGGTCTAATTAGCATATTACCCTTTTATTAGTATAGATTACTTGTTATATTCCCTATGCTGTGATTTACGTCTCTGTGACTGTTCTGTAACTACCCATTTGTACTTCTTAATTTCTTCACCTTTTTCACCCAGTCTCCCAGCCCTCCTTCCTTCTATCAACTGTCTATCTGTTCTCCGCATCTCTTGAGTCTGTTTCTGTTCTGTTTATTTTCTTTAGATTTCACATATAAGTGAAATGGTAAAAGAAATATCTTCTCCAATAAAACCCTGCACAGAAACCCTGTGTGTAAAACACAGCAGTCCTCCTCCTGCTCAGGAGGACTAAAGAAGGAGGACTGGGATAACCCGGTCTGGAAAGTGCCTCCCCCAGCCTTTCCCTTCAATGCCCCTCTCCGCCCCTCCCCTGCAAGCCCCAGAGCCCACCTGAAACCCTTCTGGCAGAGCAAACCTTGGAAATCACTGAGTCATCTACCCCCTTTGGAGACACAGATATGGAAACACATGTATTTCACAGCAGCTCAGAACAAGCTACACTTGTTGACTTGCCATAAGGAAGATTATTTTTATCCTGTTCTTTCAGATGTTTTTATCTGCGCACGCTGAGATGAGATCATCCTCTGTGAGAACACGACGACTTCTTGGATACCCCTTAGGATGATGATTAATAATGACACTTAATGTTTCTAAGAAATATCTCTTTATTGCTATAAGTTTAAAGTCTGCAAAGATTGACTGTCATTCCCTCTCATCGGTAATAATGTAGGAGAAAAGCCCTAGGAAATGTTCGATTGCATTTGTGTAACCCATATTCCCCATCCCTGTTAGAATTAATTTTTTCCTAATGTATCACAGTCCCTGAAATTCTTCACTGAGCTAGAAATACCTCACCTCTTACTTAACAAGAGTACTTGAGAGATGCTAGACCTTTGAGGTCACCGTAGTGCTCACATGTGTTGAGTTAGTTAAATAATCAGAACTAGGTAAATCTTATATGAAGGTACTACTCTGAAGAGCTCAGTACTCAATTTTAAATGAGGCTGCGGACTAAAAGTTAATTGGCCAAACAATTAAAAGGTGCTGCGCTTACTTTTAAGGTGAGGAATGGAGTTCTGTCTGTGTATTTAAAAGGATGTGCACTTACCTGGAAAAATTAACTTTATACACACATTATATGAGCAATTATGAAGTAGCTAGAGGTCTTCCGGGAAGGTGTGTTTAAGTTGCTCCTGTGAGTGTTAAGTCCTCCTCAGTTGTCCCCGCTGAATTTTTCTAATTGCTGTATCTCCTAAAGCACTTTTTAAAAGAGTGACAAGCTGTTAAATGTAAGCTAGGCTTACAGTAATCCCATAAAGATATTTCATGCCTAATACTGTAGCAAAAGAATTTTTTATACTGATTCATAACTCAACTAATTAAATTTGACTTATACTGAAATGTGACAAATATAAGAAGTGCCATTTTTTTCTTCAAAATGTTCTCATCCACACATAATCAGCCTTTCACACTGAGACTGTCTGACCTTTGTCATTTTTTTTCTATTTAAAAATGTTCCAGCAAAAAGCTTTTAAAGGCTTAAAAAGGAATGAGAAAAATGAATTACCTATTTTTGAAAAAAAGGTTTCTAAGAAATATTAGGTATAATTATATTCTTAAAAAACTAAATATTCTTTTTATTAGGAGTATAATAATGTCCTATAAAGTATTTTCATTGACTACATTAATCTTGATCGACATTATAATTGGGATTCTGAGTTTACAAAGCTGCATGTTATAAAAAGAATGGAACCTGGCTTGGTTGCTGTGAGAACCCAAGACAGAGTGGTCGTCAGTGATAGACACCCAGGAAACCCTTCATTGTTCAGGCATTACAACCTGATCGACATTGTGGAGAAAACTCTCCGCCTTCCTCTGCTCCTTTTCTCAGAGGAACTGCACAATAACCTGGCGCCCCCGCCCCCCTCTTCTTACCTTACCCCAAGATAGACCTCATTTACATGTGTATGAACACAAATGCAATCTCATACAGTCTTTTTCACAAAGCATGTGGTGTAGCCTAGACTAGGTCATACTCTGCTCTGCAAATATTGTGAATGTTGTGAAAAGCAGAGATTCCCCAGAGAGCTTTTGAGCAGCTGGTTTGAATAATGATTACTGTTTCTTTATTTCAACCAATCCAACATCCCCAAATCAAAATGCATTCCATTCCTGTAGTTGGGCTGGGACAAGACCAGTGGTAGGTACCCACACCTCCTTTGGTGTTTGGGTGAGGGGACTGGGGGACGGGGGAGGTTACCATAGCCTAGGGAGTGGATCCATTGGAAGGGTAGCACCGATCTAGAGAGCCTGTAAAGAATCTGTATAAGCTGCCACGGAACCCCAGGTCAAACCAGCATCATTTTGTCAGGAAAGCGAATCATCCTTCTCTCTCTTATGGTAATAATGTTTGCATAACTTCCTGGAAGAAGTGAGCAGAACAGTAATATATACCCAACATGAGTGAGGAAAGAGGTTGTCCTCTTTCATTGCAATGACATTTGCTTTCTGTGACAACCTTCTTGCAGTAATAAGTGCATACTCTGGCAACCTGTTTACTACATGCGGCCTAGGTCTTAAGTGTCCTATTGATCTCACACATATGTACTAATAATTAGCTTAGAAACCCTTTGTGTTAGTAATTCCACAGTAGGCATCTTTGCAAGTGGGAAGTTTATAAATTTTTTACTAGTCGAAAAGTCATCAGGTAATCTACAGAAAACACTATCATTTTTTTTTATGTTCTCCTCTAAGTATTACCTCTAGTATTCTAAAATGTTACACCATTTTGTAAGTGAAGCAAGATTTGAAGTGGATCTTTTGAGGATCAATAAGATTAAAATGGCAAAACAAATTTAATTATGTCAGCAATTCTTCTCTTTCACAAACCTGAAAGAAAAGCAAATTGGTATTTGAGAAATTTTCTTTGTCTAATAAATAGCCGTGCTTTATAATAATGCCAGTGACCCCAGTTTAATTAGGTGCAATTAATTTTGTGCAAGCGAAATTTGACATCTTGCTAGAGGCATAACCAGCTGTACCCTGCCTTATGAATTTTTTTTAATCACCCGTGAGAAGTCACTGTCGGAGCTATTGCGAAAGGGTGGGAAGCAGGGAGAAAAAGGCCACCGGGCTGGGGTTTATATTTTAAAATGGCTCCAGCGGACAGCCGAATGTTTAATTAAAAGAGCTTCTGGGGATAATTTTTCATTGGTGCATCATCTTTGACAAGTTGTCACGACTTTATTACTGCAGTTCACACTCCCCTTGGACATGTGTCTGGACACACGCAGCTCATGCGAAGCCGGGGCTCCTTTGAGAGCTTCCAAGAGCATTCGCTGCCACTAGAGAACACCCCCACTGCCTTGGGGTGAGCGGTCCTGTGGGGGTTGAACACAATCTCTTTGTTTGACCCTATCGAACATTCTGTGCCCCTCAGATTACTGTCATTCAGATTGTCACAGGCATTGAAAACCCATGGAGGCTATTTCAGAAAACCACTGCCAATTAAATGATGACCTGCCTCCTCACACTTAGAATTTTTATTTTAGTTGGTGAAAGAGTCCTTTCAGACTTATTTGGATGTACGCTTCTTTGGATATACATGTCTTTGTGCATGCAAAAATGAAGGAGAAGGAGGAGGAGGAAAAAGGAGAAAGAGGAGGAGGAGGAGGAAGAGAGAGAGAGAGAGAGGGGAGGGGGAGGGGAAGAGAAAAAGAGAGAGAGAGAAAGGAAGGAAAGAAGGGAGGGAAGGAAGGAAAGAAGGAAGGAAGGAAGGCTGTTAGTTGAGTTTTCCCAGGATCCTTTCACATTCAGAGTCCAGTTGTCTACGTAAGCACCTTCCCTCAGAGTTTGTCCGAATCACCTTCTGAGAAACTGTCCCCGACTGGCAGGTTGTGATGGTGGGTCTTCATTGTTCTTAGAGGACAGGAACGGTCGACTCCCAGGGCCGCCTCTGCCTCATTCATTGGCCCTTAACTGGCTTGTTGGCCAACGGGGTTACAGCTCAGTCGAGCAGAACTGCCACCAGCTGCCTGGGTGGCAAGATCATGAGGCGCATCCTGATTTTAAAGATGGCAAAATGCGCATAGCCACGCTTCAGAGGGTCCATCGGTTCAGCGCATCTACTGCATTCTTTGCCATGGCTGCATAGAATCCGGATGAACATGAATTAAGTCATGAAAGAGAACGCCTTTGAGATAAAGCTGACTGTGCAACCAAGCCTAACTGGCAGCCCCAGCACTTTGTGAAACATGAACATAAAAAGCGGTGAAGGCAGTGAGTGATTCAGCATTCACGGGATGAAGAGATGTGGCCATTTCCACAAAATCCAGGCCCTGACTCTCCAGCTGCCATAATGTTGCCCCGACCACAGGAATGTTCTCCCAGGTCTGGAAGGGGGTGAGCAGCTGAAAGTCAGCAGCAGGTCGGGCAGATACAAGTTTAAACTCTGGGCTGAGCGGAATAAATAGGCAGGCTGGCTTTCACAAAACAGACAGTTCAATGCATGCCGATTCTTCTAGAGCAGTGGCTCTCAACCTTCCTAAGGCCGTGACCCTTGCATACAGTTCCTCATGTGGTGGTGACCCCCAACCATGAAATTTTGCTACTGTTATGCATCGTGATGTAAATATCTGCATTTTCTGATGGTCTTAGGCGACCCCTGTGAAAGGGTCGTTCGACCCCCAAAGGGGTCGAGACCCACAGGTTGAGAACCACTGTTCTAGGGGCTGTTAACTGCTGCAGGTCCAAGGAGAGAATGGGGTGGAGACTGGGCTGGAAGGATGTCAGTAGCTGAATCAAAGAGCCCATCCTTCCTCCAACAGGATCTCCTGCCCCCAGCACCCTGTCAAAAACAAACGCCCAGCCTGACTCATCTGTGAGTCACGGTCCCCGCAAAGGCCCCGTCTGAGTCAGACTCCCTGCCATCCTCTCCCAGCTGTCAAACCTTTAATCCCACTCACCTTTTCGCCAACACATAAGCGCTCATCAACTCCCCCATTTTCGCTCCTTTTCCTTTTTTAATTCCTGCAAAATGCCCACATGGCAACTCAGAAGCACTCAAATGAGAAAAACATAAAGTCAGTTCAATGCCTAGATATATTTACTTTTCAGTGCGTATCTCTCCATGTTTTTGTTTACAGAGTTGAAATCCTATTATACCTACTGCTTAGGCTGTTTTTCAATATATCATGAACATTTATTCATAGGTACAACTTTCTACTATCATATAGATATCATATATCTCATCAAAATATACTTAATTCATCTCTTAGACATTGGAGTTGATTCTAGTTTTTTGTTTCATATTCATTTTGCTTTATTTTTTTCATCTTCTCGTTTTTTCTTCCATTCATGAATTTATTCTATTCTTCTCAAAGTGACCCTGTATAATTAACCTCTGGGCCTTAGTTTTCTCGTATGTAAAATGGAGGTCAGAATACTGACTTTTTATGTATGTTTGCTGATCAGAGGTAACTATAAAGTACCTAGCACGCAGTAGTTGCTCAAAAAACAGTCACTCTCTTTATTTCAGAATGCAGGTTGCTTAGGAGTCATTTGGCTTTCATTAGGATGAGAGTAGACCACATTTGGTGCCCAGGAGAAGCCTCGTTCTGGTCGTCATCCAATCCTAAAGAACAGTTGTGGTGAAATGCATTTTTCTAACATTAAGATCCTATAATTCCAAATTTAATTATGTGTAAGTGGTCATTAGTGAAGAAACCAGACACTGGTGTGGAATCAGGCCCCGCAGCTGCCTGAGGAATGCGGTATTTATAGATCTCTGGAGAACAGGTTAGGGGCGGGTGCGCCACCAGAAAAGCTTCTGCTGAGGAAGCCTGAGCCCTGGAAAATGTGGGTCAGGACGGGCCACAAAGAGGGAAGCGTTCCCCTTCCCCCCGGTCCTCTTTAGCACATGGTTTGGAACGACCCTTCGCATCTCTGGACTCATAACTGCTGGAGGGCCGGCTTCCCTCCCCTGCATTTATCTCCTCCACCCCCTTCACCAGGCCCTCCTTTCTTCTGCACTTTCCTGCTTGTTCGCTCTTCTTGGTTAACACCCTTATTAATGCATGTCCAGGCTACTAAAGTATGTCTTTTCTCAGACACACCGAATGGCCAGATTATTATGATCTCTCAACACATAATAATCGGCCACTCAGTGTATATCCTATATAATGAAAGGCTAATATGCAATATGTCCCCTTGATCAGAAGTTGGACCAGCAGGCAGCCAGCCAGTTGCCCATGTCCTCTTCCCCTGGCCAGGCTGGCTGGACCCCACCCATGCACAAATTTATGCCCCGGGCCTGCATATTATTATGCTTTCAGAGATCATAATCTGGACACTCAGTGTATGAGACTAGAGGCCCTAGTCTTGGCCTGGTGCGTGAATTTGTGTACCAGTGGGGTTCCTTGGCCTGACCTGTGGGAATCAGGCTGAAATCGGCTCTCCAACATCCCCCAAGGGTTTCCAGATTGCAAGACAGAACAGGCCAGGCCGAGGGACCCCACCAGTGCATGATCAGGGCTGGGAAGGGACTGCAGGAGGGCTCCAGGGCATGTCCGTCCTGTCTTGCCCAGTCCCGATCTGCCAGACTCCAGCAGCAAGCTAACCTACCAGTCAGAGCTTCTGCCCCCTGGTGGTCAATGTGCATCATAGCAACATCGAATGAATGGTCAGACACTTAGCATATTAGGCTTTTATATAGATAGATAGGATTTGGTGTGTTTTTTTGTTGTCATTCTCTTCCAATGCCTTGTATATTCCACACTTGCAGTTGAACATTGTGATGTACTGATCCAACCACCAGTACCTGTTAGAAGACCCAGTTTTTGTTGTTCTTGGTTCAACTACTAGTGTACATTTACTTACTACAGGGGTTACAAACTATAAAATGCCTTCAGGGGCCAGCAATAAATATAAATAAATGAGTTGAGTAGCCTAGATAAAAGGCCACGGGTGGTACTGTAGCAAACTAGGAAGTGTATGTGTGCCCTGGGCAAAAGGGACAGCAGCCTCGCTACACTATTGGCACCAAGGCCCTTGCAGAGATGTCATTACCTGATCATCAAATGAGTGAATAGATGAACTGTTAAACATCTCTTTCTCTCTGACATAGTTATAAAAATCACTGGCAGGTCATTTGTGTATGTGATGATATGTGTTGGACCAGCAATATTCTCACCTGTTATATGAGTACCACTCCTTTTCCAAAAGTCAGAGTATCATCTTTGCATTACACAGTCTGTAGCAAAGAAAGTTCACACAATCCCACTAAGGTAAAATAAGAAATACAGTGGTACCTCGAGATACAAGCCGTCGAGCGAGCGATTTTTGCTTTGAAATACGAGCGACATTTGAGATAAGAGTAATCGCGTGGATCAGCTGGCTGCACACGACCCACCAGTTTACCGCGACTCGAGCGTCTCATAGTTTCCCACACCTCAAGGTTACGGAATGAATTAAACTCGTATCTTGAGGTACCACTGTAATGTATTTTGACAATAACAAATGTCAGAAAGCAAAATCTTTGCCTTTTTAAAGAAATAGTAGTAGGTATTTCCATTACTGTAATGATAAAAATTAACATGGAACAATCAGTAGAGAAAAGGAGAGAAAGATGCAGGGTTTGGGGAGTGGGAAAAGTATTTGATCATTTATCAACTACCTCAGCACAGTCCACAAAGATACCCTCACACGTGGTACATCCAGAACTTGTCCAGAGCGCAACTGTTCTCACGTTCTTTCTTCCTGACAAATCTTTAGAAAAATGAAATGTGTTTGTAGCTACCCTTGGGTAATTACAACCTACATTTTATGTTCCTTCCCTTTTGAAATTCTCATGAAAAAGAAAAGATAGAGTATAATAATGTGGTTGATTATTCATTATATGTAAAGTCTTTGAATAATGCAACAGAGATCCATTAAACTAACTGGAAATAATATATTTTAACTGCCCATCCACACACCAGCTGAGGATACTGAGTAATGAATGGCACAGCAGGGCCCATGGTTCTTAGTCACTCTGGTTGTGGACAGATAATGAACAAGGCATGTTTGAGATCCATGGGCATGTGGGAAGTTCCCTCTCACTCTGTTGTTAAGGAAACTGGTACAATTGTCTTGAAAGTATAAGCAACTACAGGAGGCATCTTCCCTTTAAAATCATATGGCCATCACAGTCAGGATCTAATAAATCCAAACTTACGGTTAAGTGTAGTATGGAGGAAAGGCCACTGGATTCCAAAACCAGAGGGCCAGCCGGTAGTCTCTTGCTTTGTGACCTTGTACCAGTTATCTGTTGATTTGGTAATGGTGCATAACAAACCACCCGAATGAGTGGCTTACCACATCGGTGGCTTTGATTTTGGCTTAGTCATGTGTCTGCGGTCAGCTGTGGGCTGCTGAGGTGCCTCTGCTGCTCTTAGCTGAGCTCTGTCATGTGTCCCCAGACTCAGTTGGGACAGCTGCTGGTTGAACTGTGTACTGCAAAGTCACTCATCCACCAGCAGGCTAGCCTGGACGTGGGGTGGCGTCCCCCGAGAAGGGAGGCTTGGAGCTGGAACGAAGCCCCTTCCTCTGCATTCTGTGGGCCAGCACAAGTCAGGAGGCCAGCGTGGAAGGAGCCTCGAAGTCCTATTCCAGAGGGGAGGAACTGGGACCATGTGGATAATTGGGCTGTCCCAGTTCCGGGGCAGGCAGTGTGACTGCTCCGAGTAGGTGTTACCTTGCCTGGAATCCTCAGGTGTTGGTTGTCCAGCCATGTGACATTAGCAGAGGGTGGGTATAGGGGGTAAAGTCCAAGAATTTTAAATACATGAAAAGGCTGGTGGCCATGGTGGTCCTGGGAGATTTCTATTTCTAAAATCAGAAAACACCTAATAGTTCTGGGGTTCAGAGCTGGCCACAGACGCCCAGTCCCAATCACCACACCGGAGGCCAGGGACTGAGGCCCGACTCACAATTCGGCAAACTTGAAGGCCGTTGCATTGTCTGTCGCGGGAAATAAACTGGTCTTGTCCTTGCATTTTGAAAAAAGAAAAAAAAAGTGTCATCTTTATTCCGAAGCCTGTGACCACTGGCTGTTTTTGAAGTATTCAAGAACTTCTCGTCTCTATCATCCTGTCGGTTTTGTGCAGTGTTTCTGTAATGTCCCTGGTAGCGGTGGTTGGAAGTTGGCACAAGCGTTTTCCAAGTAGCCGTCCTCCTCTCTGGAAATGCCAAGCAGACGTGGGTGCTGAACAGCCTCGCCGCTGAATAAATGCCTCCGCACCCCCTGCCGAGGCACCGCCGCTCAGAAAGCCACTTCTGCGCCCAGTCTTTATCCCTTCCTCTCTGAGCGCATTCCCCGTCCGGAACGCCCTCTCTCCGGATGCTCTCTCTCTGGTCAGCAGTGTGGCTTTCTTTCCATTGCCTTGGGGTGCAAAGGAGAAGAGTCTTCTGGGAGAACCAGCACGCAGACCCTTCAGAAGGAAAATCCACAGGCGAGGCCGAGGTCAGGCAGCCCTTGCAGGCAACGCTCTGCCAAATGCCACTCGAAACATCAGGCAGCCTTGGCGCGGACACCTTAAATCATCTCCCCAATTAACAGGAAGAGCGGGGTGTTTTGTTCCCACTTTGCACTGTGCTTGAGCGATCCAGACAGACGAGCCCCCTCGCAGCTTGGATTTGGAAGACTGGGGAGCCTGGTTGTGGGTGAGGCGGGTGGATGCCCTGCCGTGTGAGGGAGGGATGGAGACCAGAGACCCCGGGGTCCAGCCGTGAGCCATGCCTCCCCAGGCTGGCAGGGGCCGGGACCGGGGTCATCGAGCCTGACCCTGAACACAGAGGCCTTCAGCAGCACCGGGTGGCCCTGCTCACCCACAGCCAGGCCAGGCCGCTGCTTGGGACTGTGGTTGAATTTCCCCCAAACCGCCTTCATCTTAAAACCTGCTTAAGGGCTCAAGGCAAACAAATCCTTTTTGAAACTTGAGTCCGTTTTAAGACATCTTTACAGAAATCCCCTCTGAACCATTAGCTGTTATGTCACATAATTTCCTTTTCCTGAGAGGAACATTCTTGAGGAATTATAAGTCTCACCCGGTAAGAAGCTCTGTTCGGTTTCCCACGGAGATAATGTGGTACTAAGGCGATTTTCTCAATTTCTACCTGAGGTGCTTTTTCATTTTGCTCTGACTGCTAAATCCTCCCCTCCTCCCCCCCTTTTTTCCCCTTGCCTTTCTGGAGTTAGAAATGCAGGGTGGAATGGCTGATTTAGGTCTGAATTGATCCTAGCACAAAGTCCAGTTTGGGGGCAGAACAATAGAATTTAAGATGAACTTTCTTCAGAATATATATATATATATGTGTGTGTGTGTGTGTGTGTGTGTGTGTGTATAATCTTTAGATGTTTTCAATATTATTTTGTAATTGTATTCTGAGTTGTTTTATATTTTTATAATCTGAGTATCCCGTGGCCAGATGCTTCTTTTCAGAACTTTAGCTATTCAATAAATAGAAAGTGTTACCTAATCTTAGACTCAAATTAGGTTTAATTTATTTATTTTTTTACTTTTAAATGTTTGTTTTTAATTTGCTATTTTATTTCCCATTATCTTCCAATCCATACATCTTGGGTTTTATTATTTAAAATGGGTTGATATTTGAGTGTGGATTTTTTTTACCAACTACAGACAATAAATTTTAAAACTTGATTTATATGGCATCAAAGGGTAACCTATACATATCAGATTTCTCCAGAAAAAATAAAAAGTTTTCTAGACAAAAGTTAAAGGAGACAAATCCTAGGCCCATAGAAGTGCAGCTGCCTAAGAGAGCTGTGACCCTGAGAGGTGTTTCAGTAAGAGACTTGAGGACTCTTTGCAAAGTCACCCCCCTTTTAAAATTCTGTGTTTCTTTGGGCTTTCAGACAGAACAGAAAGGAGGGTAGTTAACATGCACAGAGCACCTGCCTTGTGCCCAGCTCTCAGCTACCTCTTTTCATTCTTCCTATGAAACACCGACTTATTCCCCCCATTTTACAGATGAGGAAACCGAGGGTCATAAAGTAATTTGCCTAGGCATAGAAGTGAGGATTCAGAACCCAACTCCAACAGAACCCAAGCTGATCACACAGCACCTGCGGGCTCCTGAGCCCGGCCCACGGCCTGGCTCTCCTTGCAGCCCATGAGGGCAGGAAGGGAACAGACCCCTGCTGGTGGGGAAATAAGCTGCGACTTTCACTAATGATGGAAGCGAACAATAGGTGGCAGTACATACACATAACAAGGTTGGAGCCCTGTTAAACTAGTGGATTTCTTTTTCTGGACTCTGTATCATTTTCTTTGCTTTTTTAAAATATATTTTATTGATATTTTACAGAGGAAGGGAGAGAGAAGAAGTGATAGAAACATCGATGAGAGAGAGACATGGATCAGCTGCCTTTTTGCACACTTCCCACTGGGAATGTACCCGCAACCAAGGTACATGCCCTTGACCGGAATCGAACCTGGGACCTTGCAGTCCACAGGCCGACTCTCTATCCACTGAGCCGAACCAGTTTTGGCTGGATTCTGTATCATTTTCAAAGAAGCCCTAAGAAGCCCTTTATAGAGTCATCTGAGCAGTGTATACTAAGCATCCCTACCCACGGGAATTTTTAAAAATCAAATGCAAATGTCCACAATCAGGCCCATGGTTCTTTGCCTTGTCCCTGTGAAGCAGTGATGCTGGTTTAGACAAGCCCACAGTCCTGGCAACCGAGCCCATCTCACTCCCTCCCTCCCGCCCTCCCCCACTCCAACCACCATTTGCCTTTTCTTTCTTTTCTCTTTTTCACTAGGGATGCTAAGAGAATTACTTCTTTAAAAACTCCCCTGTCACCAGACAGCAGGGACATGTGTTCCACTTCAAGAGAGGTCAGGACAAAGAACTGTATTCCCTGTCTGGCCTGGTGGACAGCAGGCACACAGCCGGTGGCCCTCTGTGACCCCACCTCCACCACCTCCACACCTGGAGCCTCAGGAGCTCCCGATAGGGCCCCCTGTGGCGCTGAGTGCACAGGGCGCCCACGAAGCCCCCCTGGGTCGCAGGTTGTGCTTCTGCCGGGGTTTGGGGTTTCCTGACATTCCTCTCGAGTGAATGTAACCGTGGTGGAGTTTTTTTGTTTGTTTTTTTAAATCTTTATTGTTGAAAGTATTACCTAGGTCCTCCTTTTCCCCCCATTGACCTCTAAAGTGAACTGCAGTGTGTGTTTTCCTTAATGACAGAAGTGAGCTCCCTTGGCTGGCTTTTGGCAGCTGCCTTTACTAAAAGTTTCCTTCAGTCGACCCTATTCTGTCTGTCTGAGGGAGGAAGGAGCCTTCAGAGGACTGTGGCCGGGGTGCTGGCTCGGAGAGCGTCCTTGGACTTGTCCCCAGAGGGCAGGACACTAGAGGACACCAGGCGGCCTCATTTGGCCGCAGAATCCCATCGTCTTTGTCGATGGGAATATAAACTCAGTGACTCACACATTTTTATTGGGCACCAACTGTGTGCTTGGTATTATGCTGAGGGCTCTAATATGAGGCCTAAATTACTTTTCACCTAACGTGAAGTAAGGGTGAAAAAAAGTTATACAGCGTTAGCAAAAGTGGCGATTTTATCACTTACCAAGTTGTAAGGTTACCAAGTGGTCATTAGTGTCCTCTAGCATGTTATTGCTGAGGAACTAAGAGTCGTATTGGTCACCCACTTCTCCACGCGAAGAATGCATAAACCTGCTTTTGATTAGCAAAACCAGACAGTTCTATTGGGTGCGCCCAGATGGCAGATAGCTGAGTGGATTGGTGTCCTGTCTGCTTCTGCCCAGCCTGCAGAGTGGGATGAACCTGCAGATCTGCTTTGTCAACGACAGCGGCAGTGACAAGGACAGCGATGCGGATGACAGCAAGACGGAGACCAGCCTGGACACCCCCTTGTCGCCTATGGTGAGTCGAAGCGGCTGCTGCCGCCGCCGAAGCCCAGTGCGTGGGCTTTGCCGGCCATTCAGCCTCTTGGCGTTTCCTGACGCGGCAGGCTCCCAAGGTGTGACAGTGAGTGGAAACCCAAACCTGTCAACTGCTTTCATGTGAAACCATAAGAGAAATGGCCCGTGTCCTAAAAAAAATGTGAAGGACAATATGCTACACACCAATCCTCCCCCCCTGGGCGTAGAAATATATGAGCACAGACCAGCGGTAGGACACCTTTCTGAAAGGATGGATGGCAGAGCTCTGGGGGAAGCGCATGCATAGAGGTGATGCTCAGAGCATCCAGCAGGGTGGCGTGTGTATCGTATGCCTTACTCACGCCTTGCCCGCGTGCCATAAAAGACTGCCTCTGATCATGGGAGTTGTTGCTGGGATTCTTTTTTTTTTTTAATATACTTTATTGATTTTTTTACAGAGAGGAAGGGAGAGAGATAGAAAGTCAGAAACATCGATGAGAGAGAGACATCGATATGCCGCCTCCTGCACACCTCACAGTGGAGATGTGCCCGCAAGCAAGGTACATGCCTCCAACCGGAATCAAACCTGGGACCTTTCAGTCCACAAACCGATGCTCTATCCACTGAGCCAAACCGGTCTCAGCTATTGCTGGGATTCTTGCCACTCAGTGAGTTCTGCGCATCTCTCTTCTCACCAACCAATTGTGTTTTCTTACCAAGGAACCCGTGTTGGTCACTGGGTATCAGTGTTGGGTACCAGATCCTGTCCACTCCTGAGAGCAACACGCTGCCTTCGCTCTGGGTTAAATATGTTGCTGTGTCTTTTGAGACCAAATTGCAGAAATGTCTCAAGTGTGTCATAAATCTGTTTCCTCCTGTTATTTGTTTATTCTGCTACTTTTTATGCTCAAGTCATAGTCTGGTATTGACTCTGAGGCAATAAACTACCTTCTTACTCGAGACGGGTGCAGATCAAATCGTGCGGCGAGATGAGGGGGTGAAGGGGAGTCTCGGGAGGGCTCGGGGGGTGCTCCGGCCCCTCTCCCCAGGTGCTACCCGGCATGCAAAGCTCAGGGCTGCTCTTCTTCCCTTCGCAGAGCAAACAGAGCTCTTCCTACTCCGACAGAGACACCACCGAGGAGGAATCTGAATCCCTCGATGACATGGATTTCCTCACCAGGCAAAAGAAACTGCAAGCTGAGGCCAAAATGGCCCTCGCCATGGCCAAACCCATGGCCAAAATGCAAGTAGAAGTGGAAAAACAGAACAGGAAAAAGTCTCCCGTCGCTGACCTAGTAAGTAGCAAACGCTGAAACGCAAGCGAGTGCCTGGTGGCTGCAAAGGGTTGGCTGTCCCGCTCCCTTACCAGAGTTATGCAAACTTGGGTTTCTCCAAGGCAGTTTGTAAGAAGTACTGTCATTGAGAAATATTTAAGTGTGTTTCTTTTTCCTTTCTGCTGCATCACTGAGGGGTACATAAGCAGCAGATTTCACAAAAGTCAATTTTGCTCTTGATTCAGATCTGCTATGTTGGTTAGGGACAATATTAGCTGTCATGGGACTATTTAAATTCCTCTAAAGCAATTTCAGTCTAAGAACCTGTTGGTTGTGGCAGACTCACTACTGCCAGGCCCTCGGTCCCGCCTTTCAACAAAGACAGTGTAGCATAGTGGACAAGAGGCCGGCACTTTGGAGTTTAAATCTCTCTCTGCCACTGACCTACTGTGGGGCTCTGGTCACGTTACATAATGGCTCAGCTTCCTCATCTGTAAAGTGGGTATAAGCAATAACACCTATGTCAGAGCACATAGCACGGTGCTTGTGGCATGGTATGAATTAATACGTGGCTGGTATTATTAATTTCATCTATGTCATCGATATTATTTGAGTTCCCCGGTAATTCGTCTGTGTATAGAATAGTGGACTCAAGGTTGTCACAGCCTGTGTAAGAGCCAGTCTGAAAGCTTTTGGTCCGAGTAGGACAGCATTTTGATGCTGATAGTGTTTCAGACATTGTGGTGTATTGGGCCCCACATTGAGAAGGTTAGACTGGGAAAGCTTCTAAGCCCAGAACTGGAAGTGGGTGAATGAGAAGGGCAGTCTTTATGGGGAAAGCTGGGTCTTGGGTTCCATGAACTTGCTGCTCTGTTCACACATCCATCTCTTCCCTCTGTCTCTGCAGCTGCCACACATGCCTCATATAAGCGAATGCTTGATGAAGAGGAGTTTAAAGCCCGCTGACCTGAGGGACATGACTATTGGGCAGCTACAAGTGATAGTCAATGACCTCCACTCTCAGATAGAAAGTAAGTGTAAGGTGTGCTTGGAAATGGAATGGCAAGTGGGAAATACAATGGGACAACACCACTTCCTCAGTGTAGATCCTTTCTACAGCATTTCATTGGGCTCCTCCTGTGGGTGTACCTGCCTCTCTCTCTCTCTCTCTCTCTCTCTCTCTCTCTCTCTCTCTCTCTCTCTCTTTCTCTCTCTTATTACTTAGAAATATTCAGAAACTTTAAGGATTTTTCAAGATTAGGTCCTTATTATTTATTTTAAATAGCAAGCACTTGGCATGTATCTGGCTAGGAACACCTGTTGCTAGAATACAATTTAGTAGTTACAGGTCATTTGCTATACAATGATATCCTCAATTTTACTGGTACATACATTCATTTGGGGTCATCAAATCAAAGTCGACTTAGTTGTGGTACTCCAGGTGGTAAGAGTAGATAGGATCAATAGGGGAAAATTACAGGGTGATGAAATGTGGACCTGTTTCCCCCAGATTAACTGCAATGGGGAGGGGTAGTGAGTGAGTGGCACTCACTCGCGCTGATTAGAGATGCAGAAAAGGTCAGTTGCTTGGCCCGATGAAGAGAGAGCATGCCCACCCGGGCAGAATGGTTAGGCCAGATGGGCTCACGAATCCTCTGGGACATATGGTGGCACTTACAGATAAAACCACCTAAGAGATATGCCAACCAAGTGCATTCAGACTAACTATAAAAAGCATATTTAGGCACTAAGTGGGGAAATTGAACACTGACTAAATGTTTTATTAAAGATGTATTTAGTAAAGATACAATGAAGATATTGCGGTTATGGTAATTTTTTAAAAAGAGCCCCATCTTTAGAAATACATACTGAAGCACCAACAGATGAAATAATACAATGTCAGGAATTTGCTTTAAAATAGTCCACTAGGAGAAAGGGAGAGAGATGAGGCAAGATTGGCTAGTTGAAGATAGATGGATGCATGGGGTATTCTTAAACTCTGGTCTTTGCTTTTGTATCAGTTTGGAATTTCCCATAATAAAAAGTTAAAAACTTCATATGGGGAAAAATTCTTATGCACAATGCGTACTAGCATAAACGAGAACACATTGTAAAAATGAGAAAGAATTGAACATCGTCAATGTCTAATTAATACATTCAGTATTGTTTTAAAATCAAGAAGAGATAAAGAATTCTTTCATCTGCAAAATAAGCCAGTCAGAGAAAGACAAGTACCATTGATGTCACTAACATGTGGAATCTAATGAACAAATGGAACTGGAAGCATGGATAATGGATACATGGCACAGACTGGCAGAAGCCAGAGGGGAGGGCAGTAGGGTGGCTGGATAAAGTAGGCGAAGGGATTAGCTGAAGAACATATATGCATGCCCCATGGACAGGGACAATAGTGTGATGGAGACTACAGGAGTGGGGGGAGGCTGAGGGAGGTGAGGGTGGGCAAAGGGGGTGATGGGGATGTCGGCCATAATGTCAACATAAAAAATTTTAATTGTAAAAATATTTTTAATAAAAAATAAAATTGAGAGAAAGAGTTTAACATGTCAATTAAGAAACCATAGATTCAATTGATTTCTAAAAATTCTACATTTTAATTTAGTTGAATAAGTTACTGGGAGTGTTACTCTATCAAGGGTTATTTTACTATTGCAGCATCTTCCTTGGATCTTTAAATACCAGTAAATTGCCGTCTCGTCCTTTTCAGGGGCAGATGATGTTTTAGATCTCTTAGTATGGTTCTTTCCCTCCCTTTCTTTTTAAAACTGGAAACTAGTCTGAACCAAAGGCAGACAAATGCATCATTTGAAGTCCATCTCTAAAAGCATTTCCCAGGGGGACCTGGCTAAGAACCCACTTCCTTTCTTTGGTTTCCGGGCCCAGAGCTCTCGCTAAATGAATTCCCCCCCCCTTGTGTCCATGTGTCCTGACTTACAAGCTTTGATTCTTAGCTGAACTGAAGGGAAAACGCAAGCGAGAGCCCCTTGCTTGTTCATCGCTTGCAGAGGCGGAAGCCAGATTGACCCGGGCACAGATTTCAGGAAGATGAGAAACGTGTCCGTGTATTTCATTCCCAGCATAAGCCCTGAGGAGTATTTGCCTTGGTTCCTGTTGTCCAGAGACTTTGGGGCTCATTTCCTCAGGCCTTACGCCCTGGCTTCCCGCTGATACTGTTCCCAGAGCAACCTGCACACAGGGCTGCTCCTTCCAGGGCCGAGGGAAGCCCAGAGCACCCCTCAGCACCTTCCTCTCCCACAGGGCACCTGAGTGAGGCCGGGCGGCCACTCCAACTCTCAGGGTAGCAGGCGCAGTGGAAAACTTAATGAACCCCAGACATTTTTACTCATGTTTTTTTTTTTTTTTGCTTTTCAAACAAAACCCTACTTTTTCTAACAAGCTATCTCCCTAATAGTGAACCATTTTTCCCACTCTACTGTTAATGCTTATGGGAATCCTTTGTACTTGATTCCTTTCCTTCCAGCACTCTTATAATTATGCACATGCATCATGCTCTCAAATTGATGGCTTCCCCTGAGCTTATGAGAAGCTCATATAAGAATTCTAAATGTTAACAGAAATGATAAAAATAGGTGATAGGTAGGTAGGTAGATAGATAGATAGATAGATAGATAGATAGATAGATAGATACATGTGCCCAGAAATCATTACCCATTCTGATCTGGATGCCGACTTACCTGAACGCAGTCCTGCCTGTTGGTAAGTGCTCTCTTCTCTCTGCCCCAGGCTTGAATGAAGAGCTGGTCCAGCTGCTGCTCATCCGAGATGAGCTGCACACAGAACAGGATGCCATGCTGGTAGACATCGAAGACTTGACCAGGTCAGTAATGTTTTGCCCTTTCTAGAGAAGCCCTGGCCTGGAGTTTAAGAGTTAGGGCAGCCGAGACCAGTTTGGCTCAGTGGATAGAGCATCGGCCTGCAGACTGAGAGGTCCTGGATTCGATTCCTTCCGGTCAGGGCATGTATCTTGGTTGCAGGCACATCCCCCGGTGGGGGGCATGCAGGAGGCAGCTGATTGATGTCTCTCTCATCATCGGTGTTTCTAACTGTCTATCCCTCTCTCTTCCTCTCTGTAAAATATCAATAAAATATATATATTTTTTAAAAAGAGTTAGGGCAAGAGCGGGCTCTGGAGAACTCCCTCCCTTCCGCCCATGAGTTCCTGCTGGTGTCAGCTGTTTCCATGGAGGGCAAGTGGCCAGAGCTGCCCTTTTCCAAATGCATTGCTGGTCGCTGTCGTCCTCCCAGTGAGCTGGGCGCCAGGGCAGTGGACCAGGGCGGGCCCAGGGCGGTCAGCGGTTCTGGCCCAGGAGGACTGTGTGCTGAAGGACTGGCCTCGGGGAAGGCTCCTAGCCATTCCAGGTTGGCGAGTTTCCAGCGGAGGAGCCGCCCCGGGGTGGGTGCCACAAAATGGCACTTGCTGTTTTGTGACCCGACTCTTGATCGCATCTGCTGTGCCCAGAAGGCAGGGGCACTGGCATCCTTCCACAGCACCAGTGCCACCAGATTGCTCTTGCCGGGAAAGCGGGGAGAGACTCCGGGACTTGAGTCTCTAGCCGGGCCTGGCTCCAAGTGCCTCTCTGTGAAACGGTAAAGAGTGCCTCCTTCCCCCGGCGCCAAGGAAACAAGGCTAATGCTGGCCAGGGTCCTGCATTTGTTACTTTTCCTTGTAGAAAAGCTCGTCGCCATTAAGTATAGAGAGTACACAAAATACTGCAGGCATCCCTGGTATCTCACATTTACGTAGGCACCTTTTTCTACACGGCTTCTCTGAAGTCTTTAAACCAGGAGGCAGCGATTACCATCAATCCCAGAACTGGTAGTCAGAGAGCAGAAGGCTCGCCCAGGAAAGCAAGAGCACCGCTTGTCACAATAACAGCGGACATGGGCCACGTGACCCACCGCCATCCTGAAGGAGCTTGAAAATGCTCCCAAGGACCCCCTCTCGGTGTGGCACACTGGGAAAAATATTTTTCTGAATCACATGCTATAAAAATAGTCTGGGTGGCCGAAACCAATTTGGCTCAGTGGATAGAGCGTCGGCCTGAGGACTGAGAAGTCCCAGGTTCGATTCCGGTCAAGGACATGTATGTACCTTGGTTGCAGGCACATCCCCAGTGGGGGGCGGGCAGGAAGCAGCTGATGGATGTTTCTCTCTCATCGATGTTTCTAACTCTCTATCCCTCTCCTTTCCTCTCTATAAAAAAATCAATAAAATATATTTTTAAAAGAAAGAGAGAGAGAAAGAGAGAATAGTCTGGGTGGCAAAATAAATGCCACGGAACTCTGTTTAGGCCTTTTGTTAAAGACCTATCTATGGGCAGCACTCTGTTTTGTAGGCTTTGAATACTAACAAAAAGACCAAAAAAACCCCCAAAAAAACAGAAGGCCTTCCCGTATCTTCTGAGCATGTTTGCCTGCATGTGAAATAACACTCAAACCGCAATAACACTCAGTAATATTATTGCCATCTACAGATGTATTCAGGCACTGCACCAACAGCTATAAGATGCACCCCTGTTTGTCAGTCATAAGAAATCTGTATGCATGTATTAAGATTATGGGAAACCAGTAGTGAAATATACACCCGGGACCGGCATCTTTGAAAAATAGGTGAACTCTTTGATAAATTCTATGATCTTGGCCCCTCAAAGCAGCATTGGCCTCACTCGTTGCCAGGAGGACAGGGAGAGGATCTCCTTCTCTCGAAGGGTTATTAGGATTGCAGTGTGTTTTTTTGTGTCTACCTTTCAGACAGTGTGGTCCTGGGAAGCAGGCAGAACCAGGGGGTTTAAAGAGAGGAGTCGCTACGTTAAAGGTGTTGGAGGCATCCTTTAAATTTGAGTCAGAAAGGAGAAGTTTAATGTCCCTTCCCGAGTAGTGGATTTTAACTTTTCTTATGGGGGAAAGGGAGGGTCCTTAAACATCCCTCACAGTAGCAGTCCCAGAGCTTTGCAGCCAGGTCCTAGCCGGCGAAGAGCATGGCTGTGGTGGGGCTTTCAGATGTGGCTGCACACTGGAACCTCAGGGACCTTCATAAGGTGTGGCTGCCTGGGTCTCACCCCCAGTGATCCTGCTTTAATGATCATGTGGCATGGCCTGGGCATTCGGAGTTTTTAAAGCTCCCAAGGTGATTTCAGTGCGCAGCCGAATGAGGACCACTGGTTTGTATGATGCCTCTTTGGAGACGTGCTCTCTGGCTCCCCAAGACTGGGGTGGAATACTCCCATGTGGAGCCTAGTCATCTGTGCTCTGTCGCCTGCTGTCTGCCCCTGGCTGACTGTAAACCCCCTGAAAGCAGAGACAGCGCCATTCTCGCTCATTGCTGCATCCCCATAGCTGAAGACAAGGACTGCCAGGCACATAGTAGGTCCTCAATAAGGATTGTTGATAAAAAAAGAGTCCTTTTGGGGCTTTCCTATAAATAACTGATGAGTACATTTTAATTGTATGGACTGAAACCCTTTTCCCTCCTTTGTTTAAAATGTTAATGAAATACACCATTTTTTAAAAAAATTTACTATTAAGCATAGTTGTGATACAATCTTATATTAGTTATATTAGTTTCTATACAATACAGTGATTTGACATTTTTATGCCTCACAATGTGACCACTCCACTAATTATAGTAATCATTTGTCATTGTGCAAACTTATCACAATATTGTTGACTATATTCCCCTCCTCCTTTTCACCCATCCACCTAACCCATCCCTTCTGGTAATCATCTCTTTGCTCTCTGTGTCTATTAATTTATTTTTGTTTTGTTTGTTTGTTTTTTCTTTAGATTCTACACATAAGTGAAACCATATGGTATTTGTATTTCTTTGTCTGGCTTATTTCACTTAGCCTACTGGCCTCTAGATCAGCAGTTCTCAACCTGTGGGTCAAGACCTGTTTTCTGATGGTCTTAGGCTCTACAGCAGTGACCCACAGGTTGAGAACCACTAGCAGGGTCGCCTAAGACCATCAGAAAACACAGATATTTACATTAGATTCACTACAACACAAGGAACTGTATTAAATGGTCGCCGCATTAGAAAGGTTGAGAACCACTGCTCTAGATCCATCCATGTTGTCACAGATTATAAGATTTTGTTCTTTTTTATTCCTGCATAATATTTCTGTGTGTGTATGTGTATATGTGTGTGCACACGCGCCACATCTTTACCCATTCATCTGTTGATGGACACCTAGGTTGTTTCCATATCTTGGCTATTGTAAATAATGCTACAATGAACATATAGGTGTCCTTTGAATTAGGGTTCTCGTTTTCATTGGGACAGTGCTCATAAGTAGAATTGCTGGGTTGTATAGTATATCTATACAATTTTCAGTATTTCCCAAAGCAATATCCTGTCTGTTCTTTCCTTCTTTCTCAGAAAAAAACAAAAAACATTGCTCTGTGTGCATACATGTGTGTGTGTGCACATGCACTCATAGATAACATATTTTAAAACTGTCTTAAGAACTAGAATTCAGTTAGCTATAGTGGAATCTTAGCTTACTGGGCATTAAAATACTTCTTGAACTGAATTTGTTAAGGGAGACCAGGAGCTACTTTATGAATATGATCAAGATTCTTTTATAATAGGGCCATGAGGTGGTCCATTAAAGAGCATAATTTTGTTATTTTTTTTATTTTTATTTTTTTTAGAGAAAGAGGATATCTTTTACTTGAGTTTCTTTATTGTTAAATGAATATCACCAATTATTTGTGGGCTGTTGACTATGGCAAGGACTCTTTTGTGACTTCCCTGTTTCTGAACGTATTTGTGGTTTGTCTTCTCTGTACCATAGATATGAGACATTCTGCATAAAACAGCGAGTTAAACTTGACGTCATTGACTACCCAGATGAGGGCAGACACAAAACTGCCCGATCCTTTGGGGAGAGCTGGGAGCCACACCCCGAGATGCTTTTCTCTTGCCAAATTTGCCACTTCCTAATATCCTTATCCTTCTTCAAAACACGTGTCTTTTGCAGCCTTCAGACCCCACCCTTCCCTGAAAAGACGGTTAATAGTGCCCATGTAAGTGATAGAAGCAGCTTAGCCATTTCTCCCACCGTCTCCACCAGCCACGTGCCGGGTCAACCACACTTTGGGATCAAAGGCCATGGTAGGGCTGGATGAATAAGAAGAATCACCCCGTCCTACCCCTATCCTCACTGCCATGATCATGCCCTTTGGACTTTTTGAGGGGGGAAAAGTATACAAAAGTATACATCTACAAAAGCCTACCATTTGCTAGGACAGAGGTCGGCAAACCGCGGCTCACGAGCCACATGCGGCTCTTTGGCCCCTTGAGTGTGGCTCTTCTACAAAATACCACGTGCAGGCGTGCATGTACCCTCCGATTGAAACTTGGTGGCCCATGCACAGAAATTTGCGGCTCTCAAAAGAAATTTCAGTCATCGTACTGTGGATATTTGGCTCTGTTGACTAATGAGTTTGCCAACCACTGTGCTAGGAAGACATTAGCTTTGTAAGAATGGCGATAGCTTGCTGGCTTCCAGTTCCTGTTGGGAGCCTTGCCAATCTGTGTGCCTGTGCACGTGTCCAGATAAAGTAGTCACGAGGTTACTTTCCGTCACCCCACCGTGTTTTGACTCTCTGCTTAGCGCTTGTTTTCTGTCTGCGCACGCCTTGTTTGCTACTTGTCCCTTTCTTGTCTCTCTCCTTTGGAATATTCACTCCATGAGAACAAAGACCTCGTTGTCTACTCCCCACCAAACCCCTCACATCAGCAGCCGCGCCGGGCACATAGAGAACATTTGTTGAATAAATGATCCCAGAGACTTATCGCTCCTCATTTTTAAACACAGCACTTTAACCGGTCTGAGGTTCCTCCAACGGCTCATTAAATAAAAGGACTCATGCATAGAATATAAAAACTGAAGAGAACAAATCCATTTGAATCAAGATCTGTGTGTTGATTTCACTATGAGTACCTGAACCTCAGTTTGGAGGATGTTTTAGCTGTTGATTGGAAAGCAGCTTGGATCTTTCCCCTTCGCACTAACCAGTTGATTTATTGATTTTGCAGACATGCCGAAAGTCAGCAGAAGCACATGGCAGAGAAAATGCCTGCAAAGTGAAGAGGAGCCATCCCATCAGAGGACAAGCTAGATGTCTTTTTCGCTTCTGTGGTTGTAAAAATGCTGTTGCGCAAGGTGGTGCAGAAACAAACACCAGTGTTAGTCACTCATTGATGATGTCTGAAGCTTCACGTCCAGTGATTGGCTTTTGCTTCTTTTTCTTCCTTTTTTTTTTTTCACATTTTACCAGATGAATTTAATTGACATTTTCAGATCATTACACCCCCAAACTGCAGGGCACATGTTCCCCTCAACTGCACATGGAGCACCCTGTAGAGCAAACCACATATTAAGCCACAAAACAAGCTGAAATGAATTTTAAAAGATTTAAATCATTCCACACACCTCCCACCCACCCCCAACCACAATGGCATGAAACTAGAAATCAATTAAACAAAAAAACACCTGAAAAACACACAAACACATGGAGGCTAAATAACACGCTACCAAACAGTGAATGGGCTAACAATGAGACCAAGGAAGAAATCAAAAGATACCTTGATTCCTGGCTGGTGTGGCTCAGTTGGTTGAATGCCATCTGGTTCTATTCTGGGTCAGGGCACATGTCCGGGTTGTGGGCTCAATCCCCAGTAGGAGGCGTGCAGGAGATGGCCAATCGATATTTCTCTCTCAGACTGATGTTTCTCTCTTTCTTTCTCTTCCTCTCCTTCCTCTCTCTCTAAAATCAATAAAAACATTTAAAAAAAAAAAAAGATACCTCAAGACAAGTAAACGAAGAACACAACCGCAAATCCATGAGACACACAGGGAAAGCAGTCCCAAGAGGGAAAGCAGCAGTAACATAGGCCCACCTCAAAAAACAAGGAAGTCTCAAACCACCAATGGAACCTTTCACCAGAAGGCAGGTTTTGAATGAGCCCATTGGATTATTTTAAAATGTCTACCATCATCTTCATTGGATTGATTGATTGTTGTTATAGCAGCAGTATTCTTTTTTTTTTTTTTGTGAGTAAAGTTCACCAAACATAAAATTAACCATTTTAAAATGAAAAATCCAGTAGCATTTGGTACGTTTACAATGTTGTGCAATGATCACTTCTATCTAATTCCAAACATTTCGTCACCCCAAAAGGCAACCACATCCCCACGAAATGGTCACTCCCCATGCCATTTCTGATTTCTGTCTCTATGGATTCACTGATTCTGGAAATTTCATATAAAAGGAATCATACAATAGAAAAGACAAGTTTTCTCTTAAAAAGATAAAACAATGGTAGGCAGACCCCTACTAACATTGAAGAGTAAGTACTATACAAAATTAAATTGAGAGCAGGAAAATCAATTTCACAAGAGAGCACTTCATCTTGAAGTCTTCATCATCTGATGCAGGCCAGGAGTCGAGGAATTTCAGGTTTGCTGGAAGCGCAGGAACAGCGTCCACAAGCTGGAGTTTTGTGCAGCCTGTCCTGCTCCTTCATCTTCAGAACCCTCATTCGCTGTCCTTGAATTTGTTTTCCCTGATACTTGTATTGGGTAGATTCCTGTAGACCCAGATTGCTACTTTCAGAACACTTTTTAGGTCATCATTCTGTTAGTTGGTCATTGCTCTCCATCTGATGGACTTTTGTGCCTCTATTTCATAAAGATCCCATCATTTGCTCTTTCCTTTCCTTCAGAGTAAGTGAAAGTGGTCCGAGGTAATCCTCGTGTCCGCTTCAGGGGTTGCCTCGTATGAAAGCAGCTTTGCTACTAGAGCTGTGTTTTCACCAGCGACAGCACCTTTGAGAGCTGTGTTGCCGTCCATGCCCCCTGCATTTGGACCAGCACCGTGGTCTCACAGAGCAGTTGCCCATTCCTCTTCCTGGCGTCGTCTGGTTTTAATCAGAGCTGTTCTGTTTTCAATGTCACAGGGGTGCAACAGGCATTTTCTGTCTGCGAGGAAGGAGAGCGGCCACTCCCGGCTGGCCATTGGCGCAGGGCAAATGGAGAGCAGTCCTCTTTTTCTTACCGCTGTCATTCAAGCCACTTCACCTGTTCTGGTCCTTAGTCTTCAGAACTCTCACTCGCTGTCCTTGGATTTGTTTTTCCTGATACTTGGGTAGATTCCTGTAGACCCAGATTGCTACTTTCAGAATACTTTTTAGGTCGTCATTCTGTTAGTTGGTCATTGCTCTCCATCTGATCGACTTTTGTGCCTCTATTTCATAAAGATCCCATCATTTGCTTTTTGCTTTCCTTCAGAGTAAGTGAAAGTGGTCCGAGGTCATCCTCGTGTCCGCTTCAGGGGTTGCCTCGTATGAAAGCAGCTTTGCTGCTAGAGCTGTGTTTTCACCAGTGACAGCACCGTGGAGAGCAGTGTTGCTGTCAATGCCCCCTGCATTTGGACCAGCACCGTGGTCTCACAGAGCAGTTGCCCATTCCTCTTCCTGGCGTTGTCGTCTGGCTTTAATCAGAGCTGTTCTGTTTTCAATGTCACAGGGGTGCAACAGGCATTTTCTGCCTGCCAGGAAGGAGAGCGGCCACTCCCGGATGGCCATTGGCGCAGGCCAGATGTAGAGCAGTCTTTTTTTTTTTTTTTGGCTGCTGTCATTCAAGCCACTTCACCCCAACGAGAGAATTTTTCACTTTCCATACGCTGCCTGGGCCGGCAACTTTGCGGATCTTTCCCAGATCTTTGTCTGGATTGTGGTAGCAGGCCCTGTCTCCCATGCCACTCCTCCCGGGGCTGGCGGAGGAGGCCCAGGGCGACACGTCCAGCCTCCTTCGAAAGGTAAACCTCTCCTTCACACGAGAGCCCAGGAGCTTCAGAGAAGCCTGGCCTTCCCTCCATTTTTCTCCACTCCGGAGCCCAATGCTCTCTCTAGATAAGCCGACCACCTCCCGCCACAGCATTCAAGCAGGGCAGTTTCCTGGCCTTTGCTTCTTAATTTATTTTATTTTATTTTTTACTGTGCCACCAAATACCAGGCATTTTAATAAAATATTGTTACAGAAATGTACAGTGCTTACACACCATCACAAGATCCAAAAGGGTAGTTTTTATTTGTTTAGAGATTTTCCGTTGGAGCAGTATCTTACCATTGACTACTTTCATTCTTCACTGTAGTTTTAAAGAACTGTAAATGACGGTGCTATACAAGTCAAAAATACATGCCTGCCTCGTAGTGAAGTTGTAGCTCTCCGTAATATGTATATTTGAATCAGTTTTCAACATTTTGTGAATGTTGACTACCTGAAGTTCATTTTTAGATGTGCTATTAACATTCTGTTGGATTCAGAGGGTTCCTTGAAAGTTTTATGTATAAATATGTAAAATAAAAATTAAAACTTTGTTTCATATGATATGTCTTTTTGTTCACTAGCAAGTCCTACCTACTCTGGCTATATTTCTTCTCTTTTCACTCTTCCTCAACCATATTCCCCACCAGGAATTTTTTTTTGTAGTTTTAACCACTTCCACGGGTCTCAAGAAGATAATTGCCAAGTCTAAAGAAGTAGGTTACATGTTATTTTATCAGTGAACAAACACAGTGCTCTCCAGAGGACAAGCAATAGAGTGATTTGCCAACAGGATGGGGGGAAGGTGTGTGTGTGTGTGAGAGTAAGAGTATGTGAGGGTATGTGTAAATGAATGTGTGTGTGTGTGTGTGTGTGTGTGTGTGTGTGTGTGTGTGTATCAGTGTAAATGTATTTGTGAGGAGGGTATGTGTGAATGAGTGTAAGTGTGTTTGTGAGGGTATGTGTGTGTGTGTGACAACACCCAAGCCAGTGTTTCTGTTACTGCTCAAAGTTACCAATCTGGAGTTCTAGCACTGTACCATTTCACAGCTGCTGGTCTTATCAGAGCCCATGACTGCACCAAAATTCCGTTTAACAAATTTGCCACATGAATACACAATGCTTGCACTCATGCTTTTCTTCGGGCCAACTGTGGCTGTTTTGCCAATTTTAATTGTTTCCACTGGTCTCATGAAGAAAAATGCCAAGTTTAGCCTGGGGTGGCTCCGTGGTTGAGCATTGACCTATGAACCAGAAAGTCATGGTTCAATTCCTAGTCAGGGGACATATCCGGGTTTGAGGCTCAATCCCTAATGTGGGGTGCAGGAGGCAGCCGATCAGTGATTCTCTTCACTGATGTTTCTATCTCTCCCTCTTCCTTTCTGAAATCAATAAAAATATATCGTAAAGAAAAACGCCAAGTCTAAAGAGTATTCTCCAATAAGTAGAGAGCTTAGAAAATCAAAGTAATTACCTAGCACCCGTGCGGGTGTTAGGGAACCATAACCACCTAGGTGATCCCAGAACCACCATAGACCACCTGGTTTCACTCAAAGGTCCATGATGTAATCTGAAAATAGAAGGTTAGACAACTGTCTACACTTGCCTTTCTTAAAAATATCCAGCAAGATAGTGCCCTCTATGGTCCCTCATCTGTCTCTTGCTTTAACTATGTTTGCATGGAACAGACCCCAGGGACGCCCTTTCTTCCAGCCTCTGGCCCCTCTCCAGCATCTTAGTCACGACTTCAGAACCGCCTCTGAGACTAGCCAACATAATGTTTTTTTCCTACCTTAGCTCCTCATTGCCAAACAACCATGAGCTCCCAAATTCGTCAGAATTATTCCAACTGGATGGAGGCTGCAGTCAATCACCCGGCCAGCCTGCATCTGCGGGCCTCCCATACCTACCTCCCTCTGGACAATATGGCTCTGAAGGTCTGCAGCCACTTCTTCCTTGAGTTGGTGGAGAAGAAGCATGAGGCCTCTGAGCATCTCTTAAAGATGCAAAACCATAACGGTGGACGCATTCTCTGCAGGACGTGCTGAAACCTCCCAAGATGAGTGGGCAAACTCAGGGCTCATGGAAGCTGCCCTGGCCTTGGACAGGAACCTGAACCAGGCCCTTGTGGAGCTGCAGGCCTGGGTTCTGCCTGTGCAGACCCTCAGCTCTGTGACTTCCTGCAGAACCACTTCCAGGGTGAGGAGGTGAAAGGCCCACCCTCGCTTTTTAGATAGGATTGGGTAACATTGGTCAACATAAACATATAGGTTTCAGGTGTGGTTTCTATGTTACAATGTCTGTATATTCCACCACCCCAAAACATTCTAATTTTTTCTAATTAAAATGTATTGTTATTAATTTGGACTTCTGGGGAGAGCCAGTTTGGAAGAGTACCAGTGCCAAGTAAGAGCAGTAGTGTGACCTAAGAGCCTTTGGACCCCAGAGGCCTTTGAGGGGCCCCGCTGCACCCGCCTGGTGTCTGGCTTTTTCCTGAGCCTCTCCCCGAAACTGCTAGCTTTTTTTTTTTAACTACCTTGAAGCCTTCTCCCATGCATTGGACCAAATGGAAACAAGCTTTTTGCAGGGGAAAAAAAAATCCAGCTAGGTATTTTAAGTAATAGTAATAAAGAGTTGCTGGTTTTCAGAGTCTTTTATTATCTTAAATTGTAACACTAATTTTTCTGGGCCTCCATCAAGTTGCTTCATTTGGAAAAGAAAATTAAAGTAACCCATAGATACATTTTCGATTTTATGAGTTGGCTATTGCACAGGAGAACTTGTTGACCACTGAGCTAAAGGGGGGAGGCCGGGGGGGGGGGGGTGCAAAGTCCTCTCTGCCCAGAGATCTCTAACTGAGTACTGAACTCCTGCACCAGCTGACCGTCATCTGGGTTGATCCCAGCCCTGAGAATCCAGGCCTGGCAGCTGGGTGAGAATATTGGTCAGTAAGCAGTGGCGCACAGGCAATCACCTGGACAACTTAGTAATGACCAGAGCCTGGATCCCACCCCCAAAGATACTGATTTAATTGGTCCAGCATGTGGCCTGTGTATCAGGATTTTTTTTTAAGGTCCCTACTGATGCTGAGAACCACTGCCTTAGACTCTTCCTTTTTAGCTTTTCTTTAAGCATTTTTTTAGAACCTACTTTTTTTGTTTTTTTATTAAATTTACTAGAGGTCCGGTGCACGAAATTCATGCATGGGGGTGGGGAGAATCAGCCCAGCCTGCAATAACACCAGCGTCCTGCACCTTGGCTGGCCTCTGGCCAGAGGCCCACCCGCCCGCCCTCTGCAGGCCGGGGCATGCAGGACACTGGGGCTGGTCACCAGGAAGACGCCACCAACATCCAGCACCTCAGCCACTATGGGCGCCACTATCTTTATGATGGAGTGATGGTTAATTTGCATATTATCCTTTTAATAGATAGGATTGGGGTGACATTGGTAACATGAACATATAGGTTTTCAGGTGTGAGTTTCTATGTTACAACATCTGTATATTATACCATGTGTCCACCACCCAAAGACAAATTCTAATTTTTTCTAATTAAAATGTATTGCTATTAATTTGAACTTCTGGGGAGAGCCAGTCTGAAAGAGTACCAGTACCAAGTAAGAGCGGTAGTATTACCTAAAAACCTCCTTCATTGACATCCACAGCCTGGAGTCCTGACACTGGAACTCAACCCACCAAGATTTAAGGTTTTCAATTCTTGCTAGAATTGCCCATTTTAATAAAAATTTAGAAATGAGTTTTCTCTTTGTCTTAAGCAATGTAAACTCTCTGGCTAGAAATATGTTCTGAAGAAATCCGTGGACTCTAAATTCTCCAGTTGTTTGAAGTCCACAATCATAACTAGAGCCCCCACCTAGAGAAGGAAAAAAGTGATGTCACATCACAAGGGCCCCTGAAAACACCCCCAGGGTCAAAGCCGACCAAAAGTAGAGAGTACTCTCCACACCCAAGACCCTCAAAGGAGATTACACTTGGTGTCCCACATTCCTTTCACACTTCTCTGCCCCTGGCAGAGATGTCACCACATGACTCATCTCCAAGGGGATTCTTTCAAACTTGGATCTTTCTATCACCAGACACTTGGGTTGTTTCCATGTCTTGGCCACCATGAATAATGCTGCAATGAACATAGGGGTGCTAAATTTAATTTTTTTTTTTAAATTGGGTCTTTCTAGTCCTATTGTTTAGGATTTTTTGCAAGGACTGGGATTATTCACAACAGGATTCTCATCTGCACTGTGATATGTGATCCCATCTCTGTAAAAATAAATTGAAACACAAAACCTATTGGTTGTTATCTATTTGTATCAGCATGGAGAAACATATGTGAGAATACATCCCAAGTTTTAACGTTGATATCTGGAGGAGTGATGGGGCTTGAAGATTGACATTATTTTTTCCTTAAGCATCTGTTGTATAAATTATATAACAAAACTAGGGCCCTTAACCAAGCTTAATTGGAATGCTAGACTAACTGACCTAAAATATAGGCCCTCCTTGCTTCCCATTTTTAAGAAAATAAGGAGTGAGAATGCACCAGCTCTGGGACCAGATGGGGTAGGACACAAAAGCTGACTCCACCATCTTCCTAGTGATTTGACTTTGAGCAAGTTGCTACAACTCTATTTTATCTTATTTTACCATCTGGAAATAAGCTGTTTGGGGATTATTCTAAAGATTGAATAAAATAGTGTCCATGAAAGCACCTGGCACCCGGCAGATTCTCACTAAATAACTGTTGAAAGAAGTAAATTTTCAGAATTTGAGTGAATTATCAGAATTTGAATTTGTATTTTACCAGTTTCTGATTTAACACATCCTTATGGGATTTTTTTCTTGTTTATTCATAATTAATTTACAAAACAGATGCTTAAGGAAAAAATAATATAAATCTTTAACACCCATCTCTCCTCCAGATATCAATGTTAAAACTTGGAATGTGCCAGGGTTCTTGTTCCAACATTACAAAGGGTTCAGCAATCTGGAGAAAGGCTGTGTGTAGATTAAGTAAGAGTCCAAAGATGAAAGATAATTTTTAAAAGCATTGGGGGTCAGAGGAGCTTCAGCTAAAAAAAGTTAAAGTTCTTCTTGTCTCAGGACCCTTGCTTTTTATTAACACAATTTGTCCTAAGGCAAGGTGGAGATAATACACTTCAAAGGGTAGGGTTTCGTACAGAAGCATTGTTGGATTGGGGAATAGCCTACAGCTGTTCAGGTGTTTGGCCAACAGGAGGCAATAACATGCAGATTGAGATGCCGTGAGCTGTCTGGAAGCAAATAATCATCCTATTCAGGTTTGGGGGAAGTGCCTTTCAGCCATTCCAACAGGTGATTACATATGTGACTCAGCCCTTGTTGAGTCCCCAAGTTTCATCAACCTTTTGATGAAAGTCTTATAATTATGACATGCTGGAATTGGCTTCCACCAGGAATGTATGCTCTCACATACCTTTCTCCATGCTTATACAAACAGATACAACCAATTAGGTTTTTCGTTTCAGTTTGTTTATAAAAGGTAGGATCATATAAAACATAGTGCTTTGAGAAAGATAAATATCACATGATCTTATTCATTTATGCAATATAATGAACATCATAAACTGATTAACAAAAACAGACCCAGAGACAGAGAAGCATGGATTAGACTGTCAAACCTCAGAGGGAAGTTAGGGGAGGGTGGGGATAAGGGGAAGAGATCAACCAAAGGACTTGTATGCATGCATGTACGCCTAGCCAATGGATACAGATACGGGGGGTGGGGGGAGGTGAGTTGGGGGGGGTATTAAGGGGGCAATGGGAAGATAGGACACATATGTAATACCTTAACCAATAAAGAAAAATATAAAATAAATAAAACATAGTGCTTTGCAACCTGCTTTGTCCATGGACACCTCTCCAGATGAGCCTATACAGATCTAAGTCATTTTTAACCGCTGTATAATCACCCCCATATGATGGAACATAGTTTATTCAGCTATTCCCAGTAATTATGGGCATAAGATTTTTCCAGGTTTCTTACACTAAGCACAGTGATGCAATAAGTATGCTTGTACTTGCATTTACTTACACTTTTATTCTGTGATAACGTTTCTTCTTTAACCTTCACTTAGTATTTTGTTTAGACTAGAGGCCCAGTGCATGACATTTGTGCCCTGGGATGGGGGTCCCTGAGCCCAGCCTGCACCCTCTTACAGTCTGGGACCCCTCAGGGGATGTCTGACAGCTGGCTTAGGCCCACTCCCCGTGAGGGGTCCTTAGTGCTACTGTGGAGGCAAGAGTGGCTCCCACTACCACTGCTGTACTCATCAGCCATGAGCCCAGCTTCTGGCTGAGGGGTGCTCCCTCTGTGGGAGCGCACTAACCACCAGGGGGAAGCTCCTGCATTGAGCGTTTGCCCCTGTAGTCATTATGCATCATAGCAACTGGGATACTGCAGAGTATAGAGAGCTAATTAAGAAAGGGAAGACGAAATAAAGCCATTGTAGGAAAGTTCAATTTCTTGCAACAAAATTGGACCAATCCCCTTGTCTGACAAGCACAAATTTATTTTCATCTTTAAAGAGTATGGGTATCACTTACTTGATGCAAATGTTTCTCTCTCCCTCTCTCTCTCTCTCTCTCTCTCTCTCTCTCTCTCTCTCTCACACACACACACACACACACACACACACACACACACACACACACATACACACACACGTTCTCCAAGAACTGTCATCTGCCTTCTGAATACAGATTTTTCTCCATTTCCTTTTTGAGGGGAAGGCAAACCTCAGTCACCTTTGTAACTATGGCCCTCAGCACAGAATCAGGCAGTCTTCTGAAGAGAAACTCTATGATCATTGGGATCTGCCTTTTTGTCACTTCCATAGGGCAGTTTGATTAGAGACAGTGTGAAAAGAAAGTCTCTGGACTATAATCAAAACTTTGGAGAGATCAAGGACATAAGGAAGAGTCAAGAAGTAATGGGGAATCAAGCCTGAGAACAGAGAGATTCAACCTGTGGGGAAGTCAGGTTGAGAGGCTCAGCCCTTAACTTCGAGGAACAGCATAAAGAGTACCACAAAGTTTTGATTATAGTCCAGAGACTTTCTTTTCACACTGTCTCTAATTAAACTGCTGTATGGCAGGTACAGCTAGCCATTGCTAAAATTTACACTCCCATCATATTCACATTTATAGAATTGTCCCTGGGAAGTGGCTAAATAGGAACTACATTTCTCTCCCACCACCTCCTTGCATTTAGCTGTGACCCATAACTGATTTTCATCAAAAGAATATGAATGAGTGTGATGTGTCTTAATTCCAGCCAAGCCTTTGAAGAAGGGATTTGCCTTCTCCATGCTTTCTCCTTGTTTTATCAGCTTCAATTACAAGAACCTAGGATATGACAGAGCCACAATATGGAAGGAGTTTGGGTTGGGTCCTTGAGCCCACTGCATAGGACAGCTGCCTGCTGAGCAGCAAGATTTAACTCAGACATTTATAGGCATGATTATGTTAGAGCCATTATACTGCATCAAATCTTTTTGTTACAACAGCTGGCACTACCATAACTGATGCATGTCCTTAACAAGGAAAACCATAGTCCTCTAAAAAAGAGCTAGACACAAATCCAGGTCTCTGAATACAAACCCTCAGGTTTGTGTACTTAACTTTCATGCCACAGTGCTTCTAGAGGACCCACCTCTTTCCTCTGACACATCTTCTCTAGGTCAGTGACTTCCCCTTTTTCAGTTTATGGACCTCATCAGGTTAGTTCAAATCCTGTCCCCTGTTCTATCTTTTCCTTTAGTCATTGGGTCAGATGAGATTTGTCATAAACAAACAATTGACGTGAGAAATAAGAATATGGATTTTATTATGATGCCAGAAACACAAATATTTATCAAGTGACTACAGGAGACTTTCTTTGGTGTCCCACAATCCTCTTTGATTGTTTAGTCCAGTGGTTGGCAAACTCCTTAGTCAACAGAGCCAAATATCAACAATACAACAACTGAAATTTCTTTTGAGAGCCAAATTTTTTAAACTTAAACTTTTTCTAATACCACTTCTTCAAAATAGACTCGCCCAGGCTGTGGTATTTTGTGGAAGAGCCACAGTTTGACTACCACTGGTTTAGTCCCACAGCTGAATTCTGATGCTTAGAAAAAGCAATTACCTTTTGTATTGATGTTCATTTATTTTTTCTAAATAAGATATGACACATTCATTATAAGATAGGTTGATGGGTAATGAGTTTTTCAGGATATTTTAATTGAGGCTTATAGTTCATTGTTGGTATAAATTAGTATTATATTAAATAATTTATGAATTAATAGTCTGGCTATGCCAAATGAAAATTTCTGAGTGAGAATCCAAAAGGTCTTTCATTTAATAGGAAATGATTTACCAGGATGAATTAATTGGTTGTAAGAAATTCTTTCCCGTAGCATGTTTCTCTTCATACATTTCTCTGTTCTAAAACAATGCTCTGCCTATGGTTGTAACACTGCCCTTGTTTTAAAAACCATTGGATGACCAGATGATTGGGAAGACAAGTGAAAACTAATTTTATGAATTTGATACATATTTATAAATAAAAACCAGTTGGAAAAATATATATATATAAGTAAAAACCATGGAATGAACTACCTTGCACCAATACACAAGAGCACAGGGTAGGAAAGCGAGAGTTATGGGAAAAGAGATTTTATTTTCACCCTCCAGACTAGGGCAGTTCAAACTTTCTTGGTGATTGTTTACAACCAGAGTCTCTTTTCTCTTATATTCAATCGATACTTTATTTGCTTTTTGACTTTGTAGGAAATAGTGGCATGGAACCTGGCTCTGATAAAGTGTAGACAAGGCTGGAAGTAAGTTCTTTAATTTTCTGGCTCATAAAGTTACTTCCTTCCAGATGTCTGTTAGTTCTCGGTAGAAATTAGTCTGTAATGACATGTCATCTCACCCTGTGATGGTCTCTTTTAGGTCCCAGAGCATCCTTGCGTATTAGCAACGGCATTTGGAAGATATCAGGAGCCCACTCTTCACCTGAGGACAATTCAGATGTGAGGGTTAAAGATGCAGTGTTGACTCTTACAGACAAAGGGAAAAAGGACTTGAACTGATTTCTCACAAAGTGCCCCTTTCCTCTTTCCAGTGATGTGAAGGACTCTTGTCTATGTGGCTTTAAGATGAGTCATTGTCTCAGATGCAAATCAGACTGAGAATCAAGCACTGGGCACCTCTGTTGAGCTAATTTGTTAAGGGAAGTCATAAATGCCCTGGGAAGAATAATTAGGCGTGGGGATGTTTTGTAGGGGACTAATAAGTCCATCTCCCCGCAGTTCTGGCTAAATCAAGAGTGGGAGTGAAACAGTACCGGGCCTTTTCTGAGTTCCCAAACCAGTCTCACCCATGCTGCCAGTGGTGGTGCTGGGTCTGTAGGGAGACAGCAGCTCTCACCTCACAGGCCTGAGGCCCAGAGCAGGAGTGTGAGGACTGGAGAATGGAAGTGCTGTTCACTCAGAGGCCCAGAGAGCCGGGACAGCATCTGATGCTCCACCTTTGGCCCTGCCACAGCATTTCCAATGCGTTTGGTGCCTGGAACCCCTGTATTAAGGAGCCACCTGGTGGGTGCTGCCTCAGTGTGAGTCAGAGCTAGTGAACTGTTTGGAGGCAGCAAGGAGCTTGCCTTCTAGAGACCTGCACTTTCCTATGAGAACATTCTTCATCACCGCAGTGGGACCCGGGAAGCTCAGGGCCAGGCCTACAGGGGAATTGCCAAAAGCTGCTTTGACAGGGCTGAAGGGGCTGAATAATCTAAGTTTTTTTATGAATGTTGTAGGCAATACGTAAACAATTAAATACCTCTTTTGAGTTTCCTCTCCTCCTTGAACTGCTCTTGAAGCTACCTCCCCAAACGCTTAGGCAACAATCAGGAAATACAAATTAATGGGGTTGAGATGGAAGGGGCAAATCCAACAATAAAAATATAAATCATAAAAGTTTTAAATTATGCCCTTTTGGACCACACTTAAAATGTGTTGTCTGCTGAAACCGGTTTGGCTCAGTGGATAGAGTGTTGGCCTGTGGACTGAAAGGTCCCAGGTTCAGTTCTAGTCAAGGGCATGTATCCTGGTGGCAGGCACATTCTCAGTGTGGGGCGGGGGTGGGTGTGGAGGGGGGGGAGGGATGCAGGAGGCGGCTGGTCGATGTCTCTCTCTCATAGATATTTCTAATTCTCTATCCTTCTCCCTTCCTCTCTGTAAAAAAATCAATAAAATATATTTTTTAAATAAAAAAATAAAAAATAAATAAAATGTGTTTTCTATTTGCTCCTTATAAGAAAGAGCCCTAGATAAATTGTCATGGTTTTGATATCTAAGTTGTATTTCAAGTGTTATTTTCTTTCTCTCTTGTTTTTTTTTTTTATATTAGCTCAACCCCTGATTTGCATAACTGGTGAGCCAATATTGTACTATCAATGCCCTCCTCAACCCACTAAAATAAAAAGTCTAAATGCCCACTTCCTCTTTTTTAAAAGTACACATATCACTTCCTAAAGTATACTCATTGTCAAGAATTTTAAACTATAAAATTATCCAAATGTTTGATTTTATCTGAGTCAGTAACTGCTCCTTTAAAACATCACAACTGCCTTCATTTCATATCTTAGGAGCCTTGTACTTACTAGCTGGGGTCAAACACACTCCCTCATTCTCAGAATTTTGAATTTTAAAGAAAACAGGATTATGCTGTATACCTGCAATTAATACAAAATCATACTGAATGTAAACTGTAATTGACAATTTTTTTTTAAAGCAAGAAGTTCACATACAAATGATTCTCATTTCAGGAGCATGCGTGGATCTTTCTTTACTCAGTAAAGTTTACTGCCAACTAACTGGGCCAGCAGCAATGTTTTCACATCACACCAGAAAGTGAAAGCCAAATCTTAGGGCTACTTCAGATTTCTGTGATTCCCAGCCCACAGTTACCCCAGGCTTCTTGGCTCAAGATGAAAGCATTTTCATCAGGAATTCCTTGGCTTCAGTTTCCAAGCCAGTCATGCAAACTGTCCAAAAACATGGACCAGTCTCACCACACTGCAAGTGGGGGTGCTGGGTCTTTAGGAAGGGGGCAGCTTTACCTTCCAGATCCTGAAGCCCAGAGCAGGAGAAGAGAGACTGTGAGGACTTGCCTAGGGCAGACTGGAGGAGAATGGAAGGGGTATTTGATAAAGCGAGTACCAGAGGCAGCTGGGATGGAGAAAATAAGACATGGCAAGCAATATGTAATAGGTTGGGAGAGAAATCAAGATGGCATAGGGGAACACCTAAACTGCTACCTTGCACAACAATTTCAAAACTACAACTAAAAGACAGAACGGACATCACCCAGAACCACAGGAAAGCTGGCTGAGTGGAAATTCTACAGCTAGAAGGAAAGAGAGGGGCTCACAGAGACCTAGAGGAGCTGTAAAAAGCTGAGGTATGGAGACACGCGCATGGAGAGGACACATGGTGAAGTGCCTGGCTGGTTTCCTATAGTGGGAACTATAGGAAACTCCTGACTGCACTGAACCCCAGTTCCGGGTGAGACTCATACGAAGAAGGAGTCTAGACTATTGTGAAAAGGGGGAGTGGATGGAAACTTAGGGGAGCTGTGAAAAGGCAGAGGTCTAGAGACATGTGAGGGCGCACACAGAGGGCTGACTGCTGATTGTGCCACTGGCTTTCTCTAGCGGGAAGGAGATAGAACCTCCCAACTGTGCTGAAATCCACTTCCAAATGCACTGAACCCCAGTTTCGGGTGAGACCCCAGGGACCCAAACTCATAGGGGTCCCCGCAGCACACGGAAACTCAGGGAAGCTGGAAAGGCAGAGGTGTGAAGGTGCACATGTGCACAGAGAGAGCTGCCGTGATTATTGAGAGACATGGAGACCCAGGGGCCGCATAGGGCAGGGCTGACAGAAAGCCAAGGCTGTCTCTGCTCAGCCCTGAGACTCTTCCCCATCCAAGCTGAACAGAAAGACTTCTACAATTTTGCAAGTCTTGTATCATAAGGCTGACTCCAGCACAGAAATTCTCCCAGCATAGACACAGCTGATCTTCACAACCAATTGGCTTGGATGTCAATTCTCCCCAGTGATACCAACAATAATCAAGACTAACTACAACAAGACTGTACACACAGTCCACAAAGAGGTGCACCAAGAGAGTCCACCACAGGTAACTGGGGAGGCGGAGATACTGGGCCATATAGGACACCTGGCACAGAAAGCTACTCTATGAACACAGGGAAGCAGTGAAAATGCGGAGACAAAGGAACAGATTACAAACAAAAGAAATGGAAAACAAATGACTGGATATAGAGTTCAAAACCACGGTTATAAGGTTTTTCAAGAATTTCCTAGAAAAGATTGATAAATTTAGCGAGAACCAAGAGGAGATGAGAAAGGACCTACTAGAGATGAAAAAGGACCAACTAGAAATTAAACATACACTGACTGAAATAAAAAATATTATACAGAGACCTAACAGCAAACTAGAGGAATACAAGAATCAAGTCAAAGATGTGAAATACAAAGAAGCAGAAAACACTCAACTGGAAAAGAAAAAAGAATCCAAAAATGTGAAGTTAGTATAAGGAGCTTCTGGAACAACTTCAAGCATTCCAACATCAGAATTATGGGGGTGCCAGAAGAAGAGAGAAAGCAAAATACTGAAAATCTATTTGAAAAAATTATTACTGTAAACTTCCCCCACCTGGTGGAAGAAATAGACTTTTAAGTCCAGGAAGTACACAGAACCCCAGATAAAAGGAATCCAAAGAAGACCACACCAAGACACATCATAATTAAAATACCAAGAGCAAAAGATAAAGAGAGAATATTAAAAGCAGCAAGAGAAAAAGTTAATTACCTACAAGGGAACACATATACGATTGTCAGTTGATTTCTCAACAGAAACTATGCAGGCCAGATGGGAGTGGCAAGAAATATTCAAAGTGATGAATAGCAAGAACCCACAACCAAGATTACTCTACCCAGCAAAGCTATCATTCAGAATTGAAGGTCAGATAAAGGGCTTCACAGATAAGAAACAACTAAAGGAATTCATCAACACCAAACCAGTATTATATGAAATGCTGAAAGGTATTCTTTATAAGAGGAAGAAGAAGAAGAAAAAGGTAAAAATAAAAATTATCTATCAACAAGAAAATCTAAAAATCAAGAGAATAAAAAATCTAATGAACAGAATAAACCAGTGAATATAATAGAATCATACAGGGGGGAGTCTGACATTTCTCAGGGGGAAAGGGGTGAGGAGGGTGCAGGGAGAAACTGGACAAACATCATATACCTATGGATGAGGACGATGTAGGGGGAGGTAAGGGCAGAGAGAGGGGTAGGAGCCAGGTGGAAGGGAACTAAGAGGGGGGCGGAATGAGGAACAATTGTAATAATCTGAACAATAAAGATTTATTTTTTTAAAAAAAGACAGCAAAAAAAATGTTAATAGGTTGGCTGAGATGTGTAGAGGGGAAAGGAATTGGACCACTGGTTATATGGATCTCTCCCAAGGTCACATATACAAATGCATTTAGGGACCACACTGGTAATACCAGTAACAGAAACAAGTTGGGTTATAAGACAGTGAGAAGCATATGACCTAACTAAAGGGATTCAGTCAAGGAAATGCTAACTATCTAACTGCTGGGCTGAACTGGCTTCTGCAAGACTTTTCTAAGATTTCAAAATATTCTACTTTTGTTACAGAGCTCATTACTTCTATTAACTAATGTTTCCGCATATGACATTAGCCAGGACTGAAAATCATTCTAAAAAGAGCCCACAAAATGTATTACGTTTACAGACAACAATATTACTACCGCACTGCAAAATGACAAGTTTATGAATGTTTGGGGGAGAGATTCCTTTCAGATGTCAGTACCAATACTAGTCAAGTTTTTCTTGTAAATTTTTTAACATAATGTTGCCTCTTTCCATTGGCTTCCAGGAAGCAAAGAACTAAATTTGCAGCCCACCTATGACAAGTTGAAGAAGAACTTGGAGTAATGTAATTCCTAGTTTACAATATTATCTCTAGGTTGCTACAAGCTCTTTGGGGAAACCAAAAAAAAGGGGGGGGGGCATCATAAGCAAATAAATATTTCTATATATTTATTTATCTTTATATGTATCTGTATTTTTATTTACATATTTATCCTTATACAGTGGTACCTCGAGATACGAGTTTAATTTGTTCCATAACCTTGAGGCGTGGGAAACTATGAGATGCCCGAGTCTCGATAAACTGGTGGTTCGTGTGCAGCCGGCCGATCCGATCTGCGTGATTACTTGTATCTCAACTCTTGCTCGTATTTCAAAGCAAAAATCGCTCGCTCCATGGCTCGTATCTCAAAAATCTTGTATGTTAGGGCACTCGTATCTCGAGGTACCACTGTACTAGAGGCCTAGTGCACAAAATTTATGCACCAGGGGAGGGGTCCCTCAGCCCAGTCTTCACACCCTTCACCATCTCCAATCAGGGACCCCTTGGGAGATATCCAGCTGCTGGTTTAGGCCCCATCCCCAGGATCAGCCTAATCAGCAGTCGGACATCCCTCTCACAATCTGGGACCACTGGCTCCTAATCACTTGCCTGCCTGCCTGCTTAACTGATTGCCCCCTAACTGACCCCTGCCAGCCTGGTCACCCCCCCAACTACCCCCCTGCCAGCCTGGTTGCCCCCCAAATGACCCCCTACCGGCCTGGTCACCCCCTAACTGTCCGGAAGGAAGTCGGATGTCTGGAAGATGTCCATCACCCAGTCTAATTAGCATATTACCCTTTTATTAGTATAGATATTTACTTAGCCCTCTACAGCTACCAACACCTGGAATCTTTTAATGGCAGCAACTGGGTACCTTCCAGAGGCAGACTCTATTTTGTTTTAGAAGATCAAGTGAATAAAAACCAAGTTCTAATGCCAATTATATGCCCAACCCTCTTTTGTCTGTCTTCTTTTCCACAGTTCCACTCTTAAATTGTAATCAAATTCTACTCTTATGATCAGTGGTAGCTAGAGTCTTTATAACCCCAGTGCATGTTCCCATTCTTCTTCTGGTTTCTTTGGACATCTCTTTCTTTATGTGGTTCTGCTGAGGCTGTTACACTTGGTGCCGCCCTTCTTTCACAGAAAGGAATGACCCAGGCAGTCACCCAGAATGAAATAACTATCCCCTACCCTACACAATAATTGGTTCATTAATGTACATGTGACACCAGCAGAACCAATCAGACGCTTCCCTGGGTTGGTCTATGAATACTGGGTTTGCTAAACTAAGACAATAAGAGCCTGGCAGCCATCTTGTCTACTATGTAGAGGGAACATTTGCATCAGAAGCTAATAGAGCAGCGGAGCTGAGAGATGGCCAGAGAGAAGGAGAAAACCCTGATGACATCCCACAAGTTTTTGGATTTAGTCTGAAGTCAGACCCTTCCCTTGACATTTTGTTACAGCAGCCAATAATATCCCATTTTGTTTATGATGATGTAAGTTGGATTTTTGTCAGGACTGAAAGAGTCCTATTGATTATACTCTTATCTCTAATATTGTGGCCCTGGCCCTATCACCTCAATCCACCATCCACAGAGCTAAGTGACCTTGTAATGTTTCTAACAAACATTGGTTCTTGACATGGGCTTAAAATATAAACTCTCTGCATGATATTCAAGACTTCTCATCTGGCCTAACTCTTGCCACTCCCCTCTCAGATTTTGAGCAGGTGATATTTGAGCTTCTTATTGATCCCAATTTCTCCCTGACCTCCAGGACTTTGTACATGACATTAGTTTATCTCTGAAGTTCCCTTCCCCTGCTTTGAGCTCAAATGCCATCTTCTCTAGAAAGTCTTTCTTTGCTTCCTTAGATAGAATTTGCTGTTTATTCTCCCCTGCTCCCACCATATCCTCATAGCTCCTTGAGAACAAGGAAGGGCATTTATCTGTGTTATCTGTGTTTCTTAATGTCCAGCTAAGCAAATGGCATTCAATAGGAGCAAAATAAATACATGTTGAATGAGTGAATGAATAAATGTTCAATGCCAGCTGGTGCTGTCAGCACATGGGAATGGCAGTGGAGGAAGCAGAGCTTCTACAGACAGAGAACTGGGGGCCGTGGCAGGAGGGGGTCAGGCGGGGGTGTAGAGGATGGGCCGAGACCTGCCCCTGTGCCCACTGCTGCCTGTAGGCCCACCGTTTATATCAAGGTTCACAGATTCGTGCACTGGGCCCCTAATACAGAATAATATTGAAAGTGGGGGGGGAAGGTTGAGTCACAGAATCCTACCCAAAATCAACTGCACTTTATTTTGAAGTGTTCATAAAAGAATGATTTTCAGAAACACTGTTTTTCAACCTGGCAAACCTCAAAGAATTCAAAACACATGTTCTACTTTTATCCCTGGTAGCTAGCTACCCTTTGAAGCAGAGGTTCTCAATATTTTTATCTCCAAAGTAAAATGGATCATGCTCACATCGGCACACCTCCATGGCATCCTTGCTCTCTCCCCTAAACTGTTTTATGAAGAAAATAAAACAAGTAGTGTTAAGGATTTTCTGGCTGGTGCTTTTAAGGGCACTTACTATCCACAAAAAAATTGTATTACAAAGATCTGAGATCATTTTGCTGATGTATCTTTTAAAATAATTTTACTGGAAAATATACCATATAAATGACTTGGCAAAGTTGTAAGATACTCAATATTTTGTAATACATTGTACTTTTATTATTTAAAAATTACCAGTTTATAGAAATAAAATTTTTAAAAAAATGTTCAATGCCACCTCATAAAGAAATCCTACTCCTAATTTCTCTTTTTATATACAGTTCTTCACTGACCAATTTCCCCACAAGTTCTTGGGTTTAAGCAACAACTTAAGACTCCCATGTCTTTTCAAAACAGCAGTTGTCTTAAAAGTCTTTGAGATTCAGTGAACTCATAAAGCCTGGGCGTAAAAACCAGTTCTGAAGCCCATTAGATCTGCTGACATCGCAACCTGATGTGCTTTATGGACTTGGACAAAGACCAGCACTAAAGTTGGGTCCTTCTTGCTAATCCTTTGATGAAGAAACTAACCTTACAGTGTTAGATGGATGAGAGGTTCAGGTCTAACTTTCCATTCATTGTTTACAAAATTATAAGCATCTTTAAGAGGAAAGGAATTTAATACACTAATGGGGGGCATGTGGTGAGCACAGACCATCCACAGTTACCTGAAGAGGTGTTAATAGTGGCAATACTCCCAAGCGCAGTCACTGCTATTCTTTGGTCTAAGTCACCTGTGCTCTCACAGCCATTTCTGCGGTTTCTCTTGACAACCATCAGAGTAGAATCTTGGACAAAGACCAGCACTAAAGTTGGGTTCTTCTTGCTAATCCTTTGATGAAGAAACTAACCTTACAGTGTTAGATGGGTTTCGTGACGTTCCAAAGGCTGAATCAAAACTAGGGGAAATGGGAGGCCATGGTAAAATAGAGATAGTCATAAGAATACCTTTAATTTATACTTTCTGGGGAACTAACCAGTATCCTGCTAGCCTCAAAAAGTTATTGAAACTTCCCAGAGGTGTCCAACTTACCCCCAGGAAATAATCTAGATCTTTTCACATTGTTTCATTATCTTGTATGATCTCAGAATTTTTCTGAGAATAAGAAAAAGCAGGCAGGTGTGCTTTTCATTTTGCAGAAAGAGAAATGGGCACAGAGGGATTAAAAAGGGCATTTCCCAAGACTTGATAGCAACTGTGCAGCCAGGATTAGAATGCCACACTTGTTTTATTAGCCCCGGGGTCTTCAAAGTTGGCTGCCTACCTAGCTACCAGAAAAATGTTTGAAACACCTATTCCTTATATATTTTTAAACTGATTTCAAAAATTTGTCCATTATATTTTTGAAGGACTGCAAAAATATATATATTATCTTCAGAACTTTATAAATAAAAAGATTTAAAATATATCTGGAATGTCCAATTAAACATATCTTTGCCTTGTATCCAATGGAACTTAAATACCAAAGCAATTTGACTATCATATCCATTTTTTTAAGTAAATGAGCAAGCTCTTCTTTAACTGTTGGAAATTTTATATCATTTATTTATTCTTTTTGTTGTTGTTAATCCTCACTCGAAAATATTTCTTCCATTGATTTTTTTAAATAGTAGAAATAGAGAGATAGAGAGAGGAAAATATCATTGTGTGTGTGTGTGTGAGAGAGAGAGAGAGAGAGAGAGAGAGAGAGAGACTGGTTGTCTCCCATACACACCCCAACTGGCGTGGGTATCAAACCTGCAACCAAGGTATATGCCTCACTGGCTAAACCAGCTAGGGCTTATTTATTTATTTATTTATTTATTTATTTATTTATAACATATTTTTATTGATTTTTTTTTTTTACAGAGAGTAAGGGAGAGGGATAGAGAGTTAGAAACATTGATGAGAGAGAGACATTGATCAGCTGCCTCCTGCGCACTCCCCACTGGAGATGTGCTCAAAACCAAGGTACATGCCCTTGACCGGAAACGAACCTGGGACCTTTCAGTCCACAGGCCAACGCTCTATCCACTGAGCCAAACCAGTTTCGGCTCATTTATTTATTCTTGAACTTATATTTTCATTCCAATTTTCCCTCAGAATTTAATCCTTACATAATTTTTAAAAACATCTTATTGATAACCCTATCAAACTTCCTTATATAAAAAAGTATATAAATATGAATTTAAATTAAGTTTCCTGTGACCATAAGTTTCTAAGTAACAAAATTCTTTAATACTGAGTTTCTGTTACAAATATTATTAATAAATTGATTTAAAAAATAACATAAATATATTATAAGGTTTGATTAATAATTATAGAAGAAAAAGGACATTGTATTGGAAATACATCTTTTATTGAGAGGAGGCTGATTTCTTTTCCAATTCAATCATGTACCTGCTAATGAATATTACTTATTGACAGAATGAGATACAGTTCTCCATTATTTCTATTCCCACTATTTGTATGTATAGATGTAAATCCTGAGAAAATGTACTTACAAGTAAGTAAATGGAAATGGAAGGAGTCTTGTTACAACAATGTTAATTAATTATTTGAGTTCCCTTTGAAGGATATGCCAAAATTTACATTGTGATCTATTATCAAAAATCACTTTAATGGCCCTGGTTGGTTTGGCTCAGAGGATAGAGCTTTGGCTTTCGGACAGAAGGGTCCCCGGTTTGATTCCGGTCGGGGGATATGCCTGGGTTGCGGGCTTGGTCCAACATGCAGGATGCAGCAGATCTGTGATTCCCTCTCATTATTGATGTTTCTACCTCTCTCTTCCTCTCTAAAACCAGTGAAAACATATTTTTTAAAAATCATGTTAGTGATGTATCAAATGACAACTCCATTAGGTTCTACTTGAATTTTGTTGTCAGCAACCACTTGATTTTCAGAATTTATTAGCCTGTCATTAGAGCCATTCACCTTCTCAATCCTGTCCCTATACCTTCAAGGGTTTCTTCTCAAGTGTTTTTTTTGTTTGTTTATTTTTTTACCATCTGGGGGAATGCATCTCAGTGAGACTGGAGAGAAAAGCCATTTGTTGCTAAGTAAGAGAACACTGTGAACAGGAAGATGAGAAAGCCAGCAGGACAACTTTCTCAGTGGCTCTCAGGCACATGGTTCCTACCGAAGTTGAGCATCTGGAAATGCATTCCCCCAAAGCTATCCATGACCACCTACCCGTTGGAAAGTTTGTAAATTTTGGGGGGATAAGCATACTTCAGTTTGTATTAGCTCAGGCTTCCATCACTTTTGAATAAATCCTCCAAATGTGTGTCCCATCATTACACATTGTACATCAATCACCAACAATGTGTTGGGCATTTTTCTAAGTATTGGAGACACAACAACAAAGAAAAGAGATTACATTCCTGCCCTTCACACTACTGAACGAGACAGGCAATAACTTATCAGAATTTGACTCTGTTTTTATATTGAGCACACTGAGACTCGACAAGCCAGAAACAGAAAGCTCGGGCCATTGTGACCCTGAAACATGACTGGCTTGTCTTCTCTGGAGTCCTAAGTTTCCCTGCAGCAACCAGAATGCCAGGCACCCCATCGGCTGTCCCTACATATTCGCCCAATTAATTGAGTGAAGCTGGAAGTCAAAGAAAATCATTTTTATCTTTCTAAAGCAAGCATATCAAATTCGTGGTCCATGGGCTGCATGCGGCCCACAGTGAATATTTTTGCAGCCCAGCCAATATAATGGTATGTAAGAAATGTTTTAATAAAATTTTCATAACTTGATTTTTACAATATTCTGTTATACATAATCCTATATAATAAAAGCCTAATATAAACTGACCGAACAGAGGATCAACTGGTGGAATAACCAGTTGCTATGATACTCACTGACCATGAGGGAGCAGACACTCAACGTAGAAGAGGCCCCAGTCCAGCCAAGGTAGGTGCCAGCAGGGCCTCCCAGATGACCCTACCAGTTGCCCCACAGATCGGTCCTTATTCCCAGCCAGGCCTAGAGACAATAACTCTGCATGAATTTTGTGTACTGGACCTCTAGTTACTAATAACAAACCAAAATGTTTGCTAATGATTGATTACTATAATCATATTGCATTCATTTCCCTTATGCACCTTAGCACAGGTGCACCATTTCTCTCCACTTATACTAGCAGTGAATATATTAGCAGCTAATTACCATGTCATTAGTCTTGAACCAACTTGTTTGCTATGTGCAACAGGAAATATTTCTCTTTCAGAGAACAAGAAATATTGCATTATACTTATTAATTTGTGCAGTTATTTAGTGTCTGGTAAGTTAATGTTCAAGAAAAATATGAATTCTTATTTAAATGTTCTATTATTTTATGTTAACAATTACTCATTTATTTCATTCTTTTGTATTCAGCATGTCTCTATAGAAATAAACCTACATTTCTGTGAAAATTGAAGCTTTTGTTTTTTTACAGCCCACATACACTTACACCTTGTTTATTTGGCCTGTGTTAGTCTTTGAGTTTGACATACTTATTCTAAAGTGTCTGATACAGCTGTCTTTTAAATGGGGAGTACTGCAAAGTCATTCATAAAACCATAGCAGTTTTAGATCCCCAAAGAAACTTAGTGACCACGTGATCCCATTTCCCCTTTTCTTGAGGAAAAAGAAATGAGGCCTAGAAAGTGAAGTGACTTATCAGAATCATGAATCTATGGAAAATTTTTAGATATCTTCAATCCAGGAAATTTCTGCCTCCTTTAAAATAGCCCCGGCTTGATAGCTGCCACTAGGAAATGTCCTTGATTCATACCTATGTAACCTCTCAACAAAGCCTTAGACATCTATATAAAAAGTGAAATAAGAAAATACTTCTCTCTCCCTCTACTTAATGAATTCCCTTGGAATTCACAGGACACATCTAAAATAATAAAAGCGAGGAGAATCCAAAATGGTGGCATAGGTAAACACCTACACTACCGCCTCACACAACAATTTCAAAACTACAACTAAAAGACAGAACGGACATCATCCAGAACCACAGGAAAGCTGGCTGAGTGGAAGTTCTACAGCTAGAGGGAAGGAGAGGGGCTCACAGAGACCCAGAGGAGCTGCAAAAACCTGAGGTACAGAGACACGCACGTGGAGAGAGCAGGTGCCGGAGTACCTGGTTGGTTTTCTCTGGCAGGAGGGAAACAGAGACTCTCAAAGGCATTGAAGCCCTTATCTTACAACACTAAACCCCAGATCCAGCCAAAACTCATATGGGTGGAGTTTGGACTGTGAAAAGGGAGAGGTGCATGGAAATTTAGGGGAGTTGCAAAAGATCAGAGGTCTGGTAGCTCGCATGGCACTGTGCAGAGGACAGATTGCTGATTGTGCCGCTGGCTTTCGCAAGTGGGCGGGAGACAGACCCTCCCAACTGTGCCACTTCTGACTCCACTAAGCTCCTGTTTCAGGTGAAACCCTGGGGACCTAGATTCGTGTGGTCCTAGAGCGCAGGGGAGCCAGAAAGGCAGCTGTCTAGAAGCTCTGCTGGCGCGCGCGCGCACAAGGATCGCTCCAGCGATTACCCAGTCACGTGAGACTCAGGGGCCGTGGAGGGTGGGGCTGACTGGAAGGCAAGGCAGTCCCTTAAGCCCTGAGACTCCACCCATCCCAAGCTCAACAGAGAGGCTCTGCCATGTTGCAAGTCTGGTATCATAAGGCTGAATTCAACACAGAAGTTCTCCTGGCATAGTGAAAATGCCGAGACAAGGGAAGGGATCACAAACAAAAGAAATGGAGGGAAAAAAATGACTGGATATAGAGTATAAAACCACACTTATAAGGTTTTTCAAGAATATCCTAGAAAAGTTGGATAAAATTAGTGAGACCCAAGAGGAGATGAAAAAGAACCAACTAGAGATGGAACTAGAAATTAAACATACACTGACTGAAATAAAAAATATTATACAGAGACCTAACAGCAGACTAGAGGAAGGCAAGAATCAAGTCAAAAATTTGAAATATAAAGAAGCAGAAAACACTCAACTGGAAAAGCAAGAAGAGAAAAGAATCCAAAAATGTGAAGATAATGTAAGGAGCCTCTGGGACAGCTTTAAGCATACCAACATCAGAATTGTGGGGGTGCCAGAAGAAGAGAGAGAGCAAGATACTGAAAACCTGTTTAGAGAAATAATGACTGAAAACTTCCCACATCTGGTCAAAGAAATAGACTTACAAGTCCAGGCATCACACAGAACCCCATATAAAAGGAATCCAAAGAGGACCACACCAAGACACATCATAATTAAAATACCAAGAGCAAAAGACAAAGAGAGAATATTAAAAGCAGCAAGAGAAAAACAGTTCATTACCTACAAGGGAGCACCCATACGACTGTCAGCTGATTTCTCAACAGAAACAATGCAGGCCAGATGGGAGTAGCAAGAAATATTCAACGTGATGAATAGCAAGAACCTACAACCAAGAATAATCTATCCAGCAAAGCTGTCATTCAGAATTGAAGGGCAGATAAAGACCTTCACAGAGAAGAAAAAGCTAAAGGAGTTCATCAACTCCAAACCAGTATTATATGAAATGCTGAAAGATGCTCTTTTAGAAGAAGAAGAAGAAAAAGGTAAAAGCCAAAAAATTATGAACAACAAATACATATCTATCAACAAGTGAATCTAAAAATTAAGTGAATTAAAAATTTGATCAACAGAATAAACTGATGAATATAATAGAATCAGGAGCACAGAAAGGCAGTGGACTGATCATTCTCAGGGGCAAAGGGGTGAGGGGTGTACAGGGAGAGACTGGACAAAAATCATACACCTATGGATGAGATCAATGGGAGGGAGGTAAGGGTAGAGGGAAGGGTGGGAGCTGGGTGGAGGGGTGCTATGGAGGGGAAAAAAGAGAAACAAATGTAATAATCTGAATAATAAAGATTTAATTAATAATAAATAAATAAATAAATAAATAAATAAAATAATAAAAGCATAATATGCTAACAGACCCGACAGCCAAATGACCTTCTAGTCATCATTTCAAACGTCCTTTCAGATGAAGCCATGGTGGTAGGGGATGAGGCAGAGGTGGTTAGGGGCAAACAGACAGGCAGGTGAGCAGTTAGGGGTTATCAGGTAGGCAGGCAGAGTGGTTAGGGGTGACCAGGCAGGCAGGCAAGTGGTTAGGGACAATAAGGCAGGCAGGCAGAAGCAGATAGGGGCAGGCAGACAGAATGGTTAGGAGCAATCAGGCAGGCATATAGAGGTGGTTAGAGGCAATCTGGTGATCAAGCAGGCAGGCAAGGGGTTAGGGGTGATCAGGCAGGCAGACAAGCGTTTAGGAGCCAGCAGTCTCAGATTGTCAGAGGGTGTAGGCCGGGTTGAGGGACACCCCCCCCCCCCGCCATACTCCCATGCACAAATTCATATACTGAGCCTCTAGTATAACATAAAAGAAACAGTTGTTTGTCAATTGGATTATTTAAAGAGGCTACTCCTACACCCCAATATGTGGTTTTGTGTTCTAGAGTTGGAGAGCATGAATGGAATTTTTAATGAATGGGAGTCTCCCATGATTTCATTGTGAATTTAATATCTGTGGTACCCAGAGGTCAAATTTCCTGTCAACTGTTAGCAGGATTATTGGTCAGGAAGATTCCTTAGACAGAGAAATAATAGTGCAAGTGGAAATGCAGCTGTTTCTGTTCTGAGGTCTCTGGGGTAAGTCCTTAGAGTAGCTATTGGCCGACCAGAGGGAAGTCCCCGGTGGCCAAATAAAAGGTTCCAAGTAAAAGAAAGGGTTGTTTAATTACATTGGCACAAATGGAAACCAAATGAGTAAATAAAGAGCTTCTGGGAGGAGAATTTGTTGGTTTGTTTCTGAGTCAGTTCCCAACGGTTTCACTTTGTACTTCTGTTGTATTTGGTGGAGTGGTGAGCCGTGAGAAATTTCTGCTGATGGCCTTCGAATAAGAAACCCTGGAAACCACACTCCGTTGGTGAGGACTAAAGGAGCTCAGAAGAAGAATTTCACAGCTGTCCATCCACCTCCACAGATGACACCCAGGTCATCCCAGATCATCAGCTCAGTCCTTAAGTGCTATTCTTCACTTTCAACTGGCTTTTCTGGAAATGTCTACTATAAAGTTCCAAAGCCATCTCACATCTATTCTTTTATTATTATTATTATTATTATTATTATTATTATTATTATTATTGATTTCAGAGAGAAAGGGAGAGGGAGACAGCAATAGAGACATCAATGATGAGAGAGAATCATGGATCAGATGTCTCCTGCCCACCTCACACTGGGGATCGAGCCCACAATCCAAGCATACACCTTGACAGGGAATTGAACCAGGGACCTCCTGGTTCATAGGTTGATGCTCAACCACTGAGCCATGATGACTGGGTTCACATCTATTCTTGTTGTCTTTATCCCTGCAACTGCTCCTTCTCCAGTGTTCTCTTGGTCAGCACAGCCCTGCCATATATCCAGGCACCCAAGTCTGTAACTTGGGACATATTCTTGATTCCTTTTAGAGTGCCACTTCAAATTTGGTCATCACCAGGTCCTGTCATTTCTGCCTTTAGGTAAATTTCACACCATTCTCGTCCTCTGCAGGCCTAGGGCTATTGCCTTAGTGGAATCATCAATTCTCACCAGGGCTGATACAAAAACCTCTGACCAGAGTCCAGATTCCACTTTAACCCATCCTCTACATTGTGTCTTGGGGTCTTTCAAAAATGAAAATCCAATTAACTACCTTTTCACTCGTGCACAACCTTAAGGCTCTAGCAGCAGAGGCATCTATGAAATAAGATAAAATCTGTAAGTCCAGACACATGGGTAGAAATTCTAATTGTGCTCTTTATCTTGGGCAAGTCACTTTGCCTGTCTGAGCCTCCATTTCCTTATCCATAAAGTAAGGTATTTGGAACTAAGACAATGAATTTAAGACTTTTTAGTCCAGGACCAACAGTAAGAAATGCATTTAAACCACAAAACATACATACCTATGCAGAAGCACACAACACATACAAAAAAGTACATACACAAAGCACATTTATGCATATACAGACCACACACATGTATAGGAACACACACTACACACAGAAACAAATCATACTGTAAAACATAGTTTCCCAATAGTATATATATAACCTTTCTATGTACAATGAACTCTGATACTTTCTGTTCTCATGTATCTTACTCAATTTTTACTTTTTTAAAATATATTTTATTAATTTTTTATAGAGAAAAAAGGAGAGGGATAAAGAATTAGAAACATCGATGAGAGAGAAATAATGATCAGTTGCCTCCTGCACATTCCTGACTGGGTATGTGCCTGCAACCAAGGTACATGTCCTTGACTAGAATCGAACCTGGGACCTTTCAGTCTGCAGGCCAATGCTCTATCCACTGAGCCAAACCAGTTAGGGCAATTTTGAATTTTTTAATGAATAAAATAATGCTGGTATGACCCACAAAAGTGATTTCAGGGCTTACTGGGAAGATGTGAACTGGTGTTGAGAAATCCTGAATTACATGATTTGTTAGATTCCTGCTAACCATTTAAAATTAATAAATGTAGGATATATGTTTAGAAATCAAGCAACAATTTTTTATAGTATACATTTCTATATTTTATGTTTTTGAATGTGTATTGATTATTGTTACATGGGAAGGTATTTTTTTAAATATGTAAACTAATTTTTAATTGTTAAAAGAGAACACACGGTCAGTAAGAAATTATTGGAGACAGTGCCCTCAGCAGTCCTGCCTCTGTCTCTTGCTTCAATAGTGTTTGGATGGAACAGACCCAGGATGTCCCTTCTTCTAGTCTTGAGCCACTCTCCAGCATCTTATTCAGTCACCACCTTCAGAACCACCTCCAGGACCAGCCAACACACTGGATTTTTTCTACCTTTACTCCTTATTGCTGAACAACCATGAGCTCCCAAATTCATCAGAATTATTCCACCGAGATGGAGACTTCGGTCAACTGCCCGACTTGCATCTGCCAGCCTCCTGTACCTTCCTCTCTCTGGGCTTCTATTTCGACCTTGAGTATGTGGCTCTGGAGGGTGGGGCTGCTTCTTCCTTGAGTTGGTGGAGAAGACACATGAAGCCTCTGGGTGTCTCTTAAAGATGCAAAACCAGCAGGGTGGCCGCATTCTCTCCAGGACGTGCTGAAGCCTCCCAAGATGAGTGAGCAAACTCAGGGCCCATGGAACCTGCCCTAGCCTTGGACAGGAACCTGAACCAGACCCTTTGGGCACTGCAGGCCCTGGGTTCTACCTGTGCAGACCCTCAGCTCTGTGACTTCCTGCAGAACCACTTCTGGGGTAAGGAAGTGAAACTCATCAAGAAGATGGGTTACAGCCCAGACCAGTTTGGCTCAGTGGATTGCTCGTCTGAAGGATCCCAGGTTAGATTCTGGTCAAAGGCATGTACCTTGGTTGTGGGCCTATCTCCAGTAGGGGATGTGCAGGAGGCAGCTGATCAATGTTTCACTCTCACTGATGTTTCTAACTCTGTCCTTCTCCCTTCCTCTCTGTAAAAAATCAATAAAATATATATTTTTTTTAAAAAAGAAGAAGAAGAAGATGGGCTACACCTGACTCACCTCGGCAGGCTTGCTGGCCCCAGACTGGGCTGGGCAAGTATCTCTTCAAAAGGCTCACCCCCCTTGGAGGGCACATATGTGGGAGAAAAAGGAACAATTGTAATCATCTGAACAATAAAGATTTATTAAATTAAATATAAAAAAAAAAAGGCTCACCCTCAATCATGACTAGGAGCCTTTGGAGCCCTGAGACCTTTGAGGGGCCCCTCTGCACCCTTCTGGTGTCTGGCTTTTTCCTGAGCCTCTCCCTGAAACTGCTAACTATTGTTTTAACTACCCTGAAGCCCTCTCCCATGCTTTGGAACAAATAGAAAAAATGAAGCTTTTTGCAGGAAAAAAAATTTGGGGGGAAAATTTCAGAAACAAAATGATTAAAAAAAAAACCTTCCATAATCGTCTTTCACTTTGGTGATAATATTTGGCAGATAAATATTTTGGCTTGGATCCTTTCATCTTTTCTCCCTGCAGACATGCACACACTTTTCTCTTCAATGCGATATATTTGAACATAATGATGTTTTCTCTCAACAATATGCCATGAGCTTCTTTCCAAATCAATAAAAGAAATATCAACTACTCTAAAAGGATAGGTTTAATATTCTCTTCACAGAGCAATAAAATTGGAAATCAATATAAGAAGGTAGGAAAAAATACATTTGGAATTTTAAGGACAGACATCATTCTAATAATGTGTGAATTCAAGAAGGAATCACAATAAAAATGTCAAAATGTGGGAAACCAAAAAATAACCAAAGGACTACAAATCCAGAATTGTAAGATATAATGAATGCTGTATTTATATGAAAAATTGTAGTCTTAAATGCAATTATTAATAAATAAATCTTTAAGAAATAAGAAATATTAAAAATTAATTTGATTTTTTAAAGCTGGGTAATAGTTACATGAGTGTTTAATACATACTAGAGGCCCAGTGCACAGGATTCAGGCACCGGTGGAGGGCGTGGCCTGCTGTGGGAGCTCTGCTCATCCCTGTCAGCCGAGCGACTGTGGACCCATCCTCTGAGGGGCTGTTCCCTGCTCTGGCATCTTCCATGGAGCCGGAGCACTAGCCTCTCCAGGGGGCCCAGTTAGGGCCGGGCCCAGAGACAATAGCAGTGAGAGGCAGCAGAGTAAACTAAACCTCAGTCCTGTGGAGGCCACGAACCTGCCTCCCAGCCTTTAGGGTCAGCTCTGCGAGCCCAGTGGTAGTGCTGCATGACCTGCTGGCAACCAGAGGAGGCGGCAGGGAGTGAGGAGGAGAAGCCTGGGGTGAGGAGGTGACAATCGCAGCCTGGGTTCCTGCCTGATGACCCGGGGTTCACAGTAGGAGCAGCCGCTCATCCTAGTCAGCCAAGTGGCACTCCCACTGTGGTAGCACTCTGACCACCAGGGGGAAGCTCCTGCAATGAGTGTCTGCCCCCGGTGGTCAGTGTGTGTCATAGCAACTGGTTGTTCTGCCATTCAGTTGCTGGGCTTTTATTATAGAGTATATATGGGTGGTTTGTTTTTGCTTTTATGGGTGTTTAAGATATCTTATAATTAAAACTTTTATATATAGAAGTTTCAAGGGCACAACACTATACTTTGATATTTTTATACACTACAAAGTTATCAAAACTTAAAAAAATAAATGAGCTAACTCAGGAAGAATTTGACTCAAAGTAAACTCAAAGAAAGCAGGAAAAAATAAGTAAATAGGAAATCGAAAATTAATGATCGTCAACAAAACTAAAATCTACTTCTTTGAAAAGACAGTAAATAAATGGTGACCAATAAACAAACACCAAGAAAAAAAGAGAGAAACCATGAGATTTTAACAAACATTCAACAGATTATTCTTGTTCAATACAACTATCATAGAAAAAAGAATTTTTTAAATAAAGAAAGCTACCAACTTATTTTCTGAGACAAAACTGGCTTGGCTTGAGTTTCCCTGAAAACAGAGCCTGAGACATAGGCTTGCATGTATGTAGGTAGTTTATTTGGAGTGTGATCTCCAGAAGCAGAAATGAGGGGCAGAGGTTGAAACAAAGAAGGAGGAAAGCTAAGATAAGGATACATCCCTGAGCTGACCTCCACTAAGGGAGACTGGGACCTTCTGCGAGGTCTTATTAATTTTATCTCAGGATTGTCAACCTGGGGAAAGAAAGGAAGGTGTCTAAGTTCTCCTGAGTGCTGTGGGCAAGATCCCCCACTGGTCAAGGGCAGCCTCGTTCCTCAGCACTTCCAGGGGCACTAGTGTGAGTGTGAGCAAGTTTTGCATGCATCTCATTCCTATGCAGTGGGGAAGCCCTAGGAAGGATGTGAGAGGAACATGAGACACTCCTAGACAACATACAGTTAGGTTGTCCCTGCCCAAAGTCAGAGACAACGCAGGGAAAGCTGGAAAGATTTTTAAAACATGCTCAAAAGAAGTGAGATAAAAAATAAATAAAACCAGCCCTAGCTGGTTTGGGTCAGTGGATAGAGTGTCTGCCTGTGAACTGAAGGGTTCCAGGTTCAATTCTGGTCAAGGGCATATGCCTGGGTTGTGGGCTCGGGGGAACATGCTGGAGGCAGCCAATCAATGATTCTCTCTCCTCATTGATGTTTCTATCTCTCTCCCTCTCCCTTTCTCTCTAAAGTCAATAAAAATATTTAAAAAACAAAAACAAAACAAAACCAGATACATTGTTTTTTGCTACCAAAACCAGATCAAAACTACATAAGAAAAAAAATCAATGGGTCAATCTCACTTACATACATAGGTACAGAAGTCCTACATAAAATACAAGCAAGTCCAAGAGGAGTTTATCTCAGGAACGCAAGAATTCACCATTAAAAACACCATTCAGCCCTGACTGGTTTGGCTCAGTGGATAGAGCATCAGCCTGCAGACTGAAGGGTCCCAGGTTCGATTCCTGTCAAGAGCATGTAGCTTGGTTGCAGGCACATCCCCAGTAGGAGGTGTGCAAGAGGCAACTGATTGATGTTTCTCTCTCATCAATGTTTCTAACTCTATCCTTCTCCCTTCTTCTCTATAAAAAATCAATAAAATATATTAAAAATAAATAAATAAATAAAAACACTATTCAGTGTGACTTAACATGCAAATAAATTTTAAAATAAAACAAATATAACCATTTATATAGATATGGAGAAAGCATTTGAATTTCATTAAACACAAAATTTTAAATCTCTTAACTAGAAATGCAAAGAAACATCTATTTATCAAAAACTAATGGCAGCATCACAAAATAGTGAAGGCCTAAAATTTTCCCATTAAAATCAGGATCATACCAAGATGCTTTCTATGACTTCTATAATAAGTAAAGAAAAGTTCAGAAATAAACTTTAATATTTATGGTCAACCAGGGTATCCACTGATGAGAAAACTGTCCTTTCAACAAATGAGTTTAGGACAGTTGGATAGCCACATGCAAAAGAATGAAGTCGGACCCTTCCACACACCTCATACCATATTTTTAAAATGAACTCAAATGGATTAGACATAAATGTAAGAGCTGAAATTAGAAAGCTATTTAAAGAAAACATAGGTACAAATAACCTCGGATTAGGCAATTATTTCTTAGATGTGACACCAAAATCACAAGCAACAAAAGAAAAAAAAATGCATAAGGTAACAACATCACAATTTAAAACTTCTGTGCTTCAAAGAAAACCATCAAGATGGTGAAAACACAGCACACAGAATAGAAGAAAATTTTTGAAAATTATATATCTCATAAGAGACTTATATCTAAAAAATATAAAAAACTATTACAACTCAATACTAAAAAGAAAACCCAATTTAAAAATGGGCAAAGTATCTGAATAGACATTCCTCCAAAGAGGATATATCAGTGATCAATCAGTACATGAATAGATGCCATTAAGGAAATGAAAATAAAAACCACAATGAGATACTACTTCAAATCCACTAGGTGGCTTTGATCAAAAAGTTAAATAATAACAATTGTTAGTGTGTAGAGAAATTGAAACCCTCATATCCTAATGATGAGCACGTTATATATAGTAGTACAGTCACTTTGAAAGACAGTATGACAGTTCTTCAAACAATTTCTTCATGACCCAGCCTAATTCTACTTTAGACTTATGCCCAAGAGAAATAAAAACATACATCTACATGAGAATATGAATTTAGAAACTTTTAAAGCAGCAGTATTCATAATGGCCAGAAGGTAGAAACCAACCAAAAAGTCTAACAACCGATAAATAGATAAATAAAATATGGCATATCTATAAAGGAATATCAACTGGCAATATAAAGAAAGAAAATGATTGGCAATGACTTCATGAATATGGAAATAAAAGCACAGGCAACAGAAAATAAGTTGGACTTCATAAAAATTAGAACTTTTGTGCATCAAAAAATACTGTCAAGAAAGGGGGGAAAGGGGGGAAAAAACCTACTGAATGGGATAAAATTTTTGCAAATCATATACCCAATAAGAAATATTAATATCTATCAAGTATACACAGAAAACTCCTAAAACTCTACAATTAAAAATTAAAAAGACAATTCAAAATGAGTAAATTACTTAAAGAGACTTTCTCAAAGATATATATATATAGAGAGAGAGAGAGAAAGAGAGTCAAAACAGCCTCTTTAATAAATGGTTCTGGGAAATTTGGTCAGATACATGCAAAAAAAAATGAAATTAGATCACCAACTTACACCATAGACAAAATCAAACTCAAAATGGCTAAAATATAAGATGGGAAATCATAAAAATCCTATAAGACTCCATAGGCAGCAAAATAGCAGACATATGTCATAGCAATATCTTTAGCAACACGGCTCCTAGGACAATACAGACTAAGGAAAAAATAAACAAATGGGACTACATCAAAATAAAAAGCTTCTGCACAGCAAAAGAAACCATCAACAAAACAACAAGGAAGCCCACTGCATGGGAGAATATATTTGCCAATGCTATTTCGGACAAGTGTTCAATCTCCAAAATTTACAGAGAACTCATACAAATTAACAAAAGGAAGATATATGATCCAATAAAAAAATGGGCAAATGACCTAAATAGACACTTTTTGAAAGAGGACATATGGAAGGCCTAGAGACATATGAAAACATGCTCAAAGTCACTAATCATCTGAAAGATGCATATCAAAACAACAATGAGAGAGATTCCAAGATGGTGGCATAGGTAAACACCTACACTACCGCCTCACACAACAATTTCAAAACTACAACTAAAAGACAGAACGGACATTATCCAGAACCACAGGAAAGCTGGCTGAGTGGAAATTCTACAGCTAGAGGGGAGGAGAGGGGCTCACAGAGACCCAGAGGAGCTACAAAAAGCTGAGGTACGGAGACACGCACATGGAGAGAGCAGGTGCTGGAGAACCTGGCTGGCTTTCTCTGGCGGGAGGGAGACGGAAACTCTCAACGGCATTGAATCACTTATCCTACGACACTGAACCCCAGATCCAGCCGAAACTCATACGTGGGGAGTTTGGACTGTGAAAAGGGAGAAGTGCGCAGAAAGTTAGGGGAGTCTCAGAGGATCAGAAGTCTGGTGGCGTGCACTGCGCTTCGCACAGGGGACAGACTGCTGATTGTGCCGCTGGCTTTTGAGAGTGGGCGAGAGACAGACCCTCCCACTCTTCAAGTAATTTACTTCTAACTCGACTAAACCCTGGTTTCGGGCAAAACCCTGGGGACCCAGACTCATAAGGTCCCGGAGTGCAGGGGAGCCGGAAAGGCAGCAGTCTAGGGGCACTGTGAGAGAAAGCATGCGCCAGCGATTACCCAGTCACGTGAGACTCAGGGGCCATGGAGGGCAGGGCCGACTGGAAGGCAAGGCGGTCCCTTAAACCCTGAGACTCCACCCATCCCAAGCTCAACAGAGAGGCTTTTGCGGTTTTGTAAGTCTGATATCATAAGGCTGAATCCAGCACAGAAGTTCTCCCGGCATAGTGAAAATGTCAAGACAAGGGAAGGGATCACAAACAAAAGAAATGGAGGAAAACAAATGACTGGATATAGAGTTCAAAACCACGCTTATAAGGTTTTTCAAGAATATCCTACAAAAGTTGGATAAAGTTAGCGAGACCCAAGAGGAGATGAAAGAGAACGAACTGGAGATGAAAAAGAACCAACTAGAGATGGAACAGATTCAACTAGAGATGACAAAGGACCAACTAGAAATTAAACATATACTGACTGAAATAAAAAATAGTATACAGAGACCTAACAGCAGACTAGAGGAAGGCAAGAATCAAGTCAAAAAATTGAAATATAAAGAAGCAGAAAACACTCAACTGGAAAAGCAAGAAGACAAAAGAATCCAAAAATGTGAAGATAATGTAAGGAGCCTCTGGGACAGCTTCAAGAGTACCAACATCAGGTGAGAATCCAAGATGGTGGCATAGGTAAACACCTACACTGCTGCCTCACACAACAACTTCAAAACTACAACTAAAAGACAGAATGGACATCATCCAGAACCATAGGAAAGCTGGCTGAGTGGAAGTTCTACAGCTAGAAGGAAGTTCTACAGCTCACAAAAACCCAGAGGAGCTGCAAAAAGCTGAGGTACGGAGACGCGCACACTGAGAGAGCGGCTGCCGGAGTACCCTGCTGGCTTTCTCTGGCGGGAGGGAGACAGACTCCCAACAGCATTGAACCCCTTATCTTACGACACTAAACCCCAGATCCAGCCGAAACTCATACGGGGTGAGTTTGGACTGTGAAAAGGGAGAGGTGCATGGAAATTTAGGGGAGTCGCAAAAGAGGTCTGGTCACACACGGCACTGCGCAGAGGACAGACTGCTGATTGTGCCGCTGGCTTTCGCGAGTGGCGGGAGACAGACCCTCCCAACTGTGCCACTTCTGACTTCACTAAGCCCCTGTTTCGGGCGAAACCCTGGGGACCTAGACTCGTGTGGTCCTGGTGCACAGGGGAGCTGGAAAGGCAGTGGTCTAGAGGCACTGTGGGCGGGCGCACAAGGACCGCTCCAGCGATTACCCAGTCACCTGAGACTCAGGGGCGGTGGAGGGTGGGGCCGACTGGAAGGCAAAGCAGTCCCTTAAGCCCTGAGACTCCACCCATTCCAAGCTCAACAGAGGCTTCTTCGGTTTTGCAAGTCTGGTATCATAAGGCTGAATTCAACACAGAAGTTTCCCCGGCATAGTGAAAATGCCGAGACAAGGGAAGGGATCACAAACAAAAGAAATGGAGAGAGAAAAACGACTGGATATAGAGTTCAAAACCACGCTTATAAGGTTTTTCAAGAATATGCTAGAAAAGTTGGATAAAGTTAGCGAGAGCCAAGAGGAGATGAAAAAGGACCAACTAGAGATGCAAAAGAGCCAATTAGAGATGGAAAAGGTCCAACTAAAGATGAAAAAGGACCAACTAGAAATTAAACATACACTCACTGAAATAAAAAATATTATACAGAGTCCTAACAGCAGACTAGAGAAAGCCAAGAATCAAGTAAAAAATTTGAAATATAAAGAAGCAGAAAACACTCAACTGGAAAAGCAAGAAGAGAAAAGAATCCAAAAATGTGAAGATAATGTAAGGAGACTCTGGGACAGCTTCAAGCATACCAACATCAGAATGTGGGAGTGCCAGAAGAGAGAGAGCAAGATACTGAAAACCTATTTAAAGAAATAATGACTGAAAACTTCCCACATCTGGTAAAAGAAATAGACTTACAAGTCCAGGAAGCACACAGAACCCCATACCATATAAAAGGAATCCAAAGAGGACCACACCAAGACACATCATAATTAAAATACCAAGAGCAAAAGACAAAGAGAGAATATTAAAAGCAGCAAGAGAAAAACAGTTCACTACCTACAAGGGAGGACCCATACAACTGTCAGTTGATTTCTCAACAGTAACGATGCAGGCCAGACGGGAATGGCAAGAAATATTCAACGTGATGAATAGCAAGAACCTACAACCAAGAATATTCTATCCAGCAAAGCTATCATTCAGAATTGAAGGGCAGATAAAGAGCTTCACAGAGAAGAAAAAGCTAAAGGAGTTCATCAACTCCAAACCAGTATTATATGAAATGCTGAAATGTACTCTTTTAGAAGAGGAAGGAGAAAAAGGTAAAAGATAAAAAAATTATGAACAACAAATACATATCTATCAACAAGTGAATTAAAAATTAAGTGAATTAAAAATTTGATCAGCAGAATAAACTGGTGAATATAATAGAATCAGGAGCACAGAAAGGAAGTGCTCTGATCATTCTCAGGGGGAAAGGGTTGAGGGGTGTACAGGGAGAGACTGGACAAAAATCATACACCTATGGGTGAGGTCAACGGTAGGGAGGTAAGGATAGAGGGAAGGGTGGGAGCCAGGTGGAGGGGCGCTATGGAGGGAAAAAAAAGAAACAAATGTAATAATCTGAATAATAAAGATTTAATTAAAAGAAAAACAATGAGATACCATCTCACACCTGTTAGAATGGCTATCATCAACAAATCAACAAACGAGAGGTGCTGGTGAGGATGTCGAGAAAAAGAACCCTCGTGCACTGCTGGTGGAAATGCACACTGGTGCAACCACTGTGAAAGACGGAATAGAGTTTCCTCAAAAAGTTAAAAATGGAATTCCCATTTGACCCAGTAATCCCACTTCTAGGACTATATCCCAAGAAACCAGAAACACCAATCAGAAAGGATATATGCACCACTATGTTCATAGCAGCACAATTTACAATAGCTAGGATTTGAAACAGCCTAAGTGACCATCAGCAGATGAGTGGATTAGAAAACTGTGGTACATCTACACAATGGAATACTATGCCACTACTAAAATAAAGGTACTTTTACCATTTACAACAGCACGAATAGAGCTGGAGAGCACTACGCTAAGTGAAATAAGCCGCTTGGAGAAAGATAAATAACACATGATCTCACTCATATGCAGGATATAATGATCAACATAATTTGATGAACAAGAATAGATAGATCTAGAGACAAATGGTAGGGGAAGAGGGGTTAGAAAGCAACCAAAAGACTTAATATGCATGCATATTAGCATAATCAATGAACACAGACACTGTGGCTGTGGGGGCTTGCCCAGGGTGGGAATGGCTGGGATTTGGGGGAGGTCAATCACGGAAAAAGGAGACATGTAAAACTTTAGATTATATATATATTCTTTGTAATAAGCTAGTAATCTAGCAGTTAAAGAAAAAAAAAGATCACTGCAGATATGATTACCTAATTTAAGGATCCCAAGAGGAAGAGATCATCCTGAATTATCTGGTAGATCTTAAATGCAAGCACAGGTATAAGAGAGAGATTTCACATACACACACCACGAGAAGGCAACATGAAAACAGAGCAGACAGGATTTAAGGGTTGACCTTGAAAATTGGAATGACATCCCCACAAACCAAGGAACACAGACAGCGACCAGAAGCTGGAAGAGGCAAGAACTTCCAGAGGGAGCACAGTAGTGCCAACAGCTTGATTTTGGCCCAGTGAAACTGATTTTGCACTTTGGCCTCCGGAGCTGTGAGAGAATAGATTTCTGTTTTAAACCTTCACATTTTGGATTTTGTTATAGCTGCCATGGCAAACGAATGCACAGTCCTATAGTGCCTACCAGAAGACACTCATTGGAAGACACAATGATTAAGTTTCTACTTAACCATTGCAATAAACATTTTAGCTTCTCTGAGCTTTTCCTGCCCCCTTTTCTAATTTGAAATAGTTACCCCTGATGTTGAGTTTCCCCTGCATCCTTCCTCCAAATCTCTCTGAACTGACTTTGCTTTAGATATATGCTGTTCTGTTGGAGTAAGGCAACTGAAAATGGTGCTGACTGCATTAAACAAAAGAGTATTCCCGGGTCTACATGGGGCAACTGCTACTCAGGTCCAGCCAACTGTTACCATGAAGATTTGTGGCCCAGAATTGCTGGATGTTTCTATTTTCCAAGAGAAGCCATAACCTCAGATAATTATGCAAAACTGCCTAGTTTGTAATGTTGGCAATTAATTCAAATTAATTGTGGGAGTTCAACCAAGCACGCCTACCTGCAGAGCCATGAGATGCTCAAGCCACATGAGACTTTCAAGTTGCCTGTGGTAGTTCCCACCTTAGATCTTGCAAGAAGCAAATTAATGATAAATGAAGAAAAGTTTTATTCCTACATACTAAGTCATAAAGTAAGGTAGCCCATTAACCTCTAGGACATAGTTTAGGTTGAGAATAAAAATAAGCTTCTCCTAAAGTCTCACTAAATTTATGGAACATATAATCAAAACTAGAGTTGTGGAGGACACTCAGGGATGCCAGGCACATTCCTAAGTGCTATGCAGGCTACTGACAACACAGCCCTTGGTGACCCATAAGAACAGACTTTGGTGAGGAATAACCCTCAGGGCAATGATGATGTCACTTGTCAACTCAGAATCATGCTCTTCCTAGGATCAGGGTTCGGGTGGCCAGAGGAGAAACAGAACTAGATTCCATTTCCTTGACCTCTGGGCTGAGCCAAAGACCTCTCTCCAGTTCCTCCCGCTCTGTGATTTGCTCAGAGGGGGATGATTTGCTAATTTCTGTTCCCCTGCTGTGACACAGCATAGTTTTCTGACCAGCAGGAGCCAGCAACACCTCTTTGATTTGATAAAAAGTTGTCACCACAATCAATAAGCATTCGCAATGAACTTCTTGGGTGGGGGGGGGGGAGGGGGAGAAAAACAGTGTCAAAAATTTATCTTCACCTGGCCAGTTTGGCTCAGTGGATAGACCGTTGACCTGTGGACCAATGGATCCCAGGTTCAATTCCAGTAGGAGGCATGTACCTCAGCTGTAGGCTCCTCTCTGGTCTGGGCCTTAGTTGGGGCTCATGAGGGAGGCAACCAATCAATGTGTTTCTCTCACACTGATATTTCTCTCTGTCTTTCCCTCTCTCTGCCACTCTCTCTAAAAAGCAATGGAAAAATATCCTTGAGTGAGGATTAAAAAAAAAATTCATCTTCATAACCATAAGTTTGGCAAAAAAGAATGACAAGACTAAAGGGCATAATTTGTTTGGGTTTGGTTTTTATTTTGTTTTCCAGCATCCTTTCTCCTATTAAAATGAGAGAGACAACTTAAGAAAAAAGTCTTGCTCTAGAGGAGTAAATTGCACTCATGTATGCATTCAGCCATTCACACTCAACCATTCATTCTTATTGTGTGTCTGCAGACCTCTGCACCAGGCAATTCATGTACTCCTTCCAATTTTCTGAGTGCCTGCTACACTGGCAGGCACTGTGTAGGCCCTTTAGGGGTACAGAGTTGACCCAAGTAAGTCAATCCCTAACCTTAAGAACTTCCAGCTGGCCAATGGTGGCGTCAGGATCTGAACCCAGGCAGGCCATGAATTTTATATTGAAAGGGTTCTGAGTTCACTGGGTCCAACCTCCCATTTTAAAGGTGAAAATGCTGTTTCATACTTGCTTATGCCAGGCAGAATTCTAAGGACTTTAAATATGTGTGATAGGTACAAAGCAGAAGAGGGGGCCAAGGAACGTGCTGCACTCACATAGCCAGGCATAAATGGCAGAGCTGGGATTCAACCCTAGACATTCTGGCTTCAGCATTCACACCATCAACCAGCCTCAACGAGTCAAGAGTAGGATGCCACTAAGAGCTGCAGGCCTCAGGTCCCTCTGCCAGGATGCCCCCATCCCACCCATCATCCAGCAACCCAGACCAGGCCCAGCCTAGAGCCAGAGAGCAGAGCTGCTGTCAGTGACAAACCAGGGACCAAACAAGAGAGGAGTTATTCCCTCCATTTTGTCTGGCTCTTAGTCCGCCTTTGAGAGTGGTTTTCAAGCATCTCCAAGTCATACAGAAAAGCCCGAGCCACAGTGGGACCAAGCAAATTGCCCCCATCTGTCCAGCTGATCCCTCTCTACTCTTCCCTCACCCATCCTGCTTTGTCCTTTACTTGACTTTGAGGGAACAAATCATCAATCTCCAATTAGGCTGACATTTAAGTGGAGGAACCTCAACAGATGGAGGCAGATCTGCTGATGGGATCTAGGGGGTTCATGAAACATGGTGTCAAAAGCCCCTTCCAGAGGGCTTCCAAGCAAAGCACTCCAGCTGGCCCGGGGCCAGGCAGAACTGTGGAATCTGGACAGGGGCCTTGAGCTTGCCAGCCCTGAGTCTTGTTGAGCTGTAGAAACACTCTTTTCTCCCCATCAGTACATTTTTGCAGCTCCTTCCTGATGCCAGAGCACGGACTCAGTCTCTTCTGCACAAATGTCCTCAGGTTCCAGCTTTGTCAGCATCAGCCCCTTTCATACCCCTGCAATACAAGGAACCCGGTCTAAAGAGACCCCTGACTCTGCTGCTGCTTTTGGGACCTCACAGTTGCTTTCAGGCCATCATTTGTCCCATTTTTGTTGTTGTTGTTATTAACCCTCACCTGAGAATATTTTTCCATTGATTTTTAGGAAAAGTGGGAGAGGAAAAGACAGAGAGAAACATCGATGTGAGAGAAACACATCGATTGGTTGCCTCTTGCAGGAGCCCTGACCAGGGCCCCTGACCAGGGCCCAGGCTAGGGAGGAAGTGTGCAACCAAGGTACATGCTCTTGACTAGAATCAAACCTGGGACACTTTGGTCCACAGGCCAATGCTCTATCCACTGAGCCAAACCAGCTAGGGCTGTCCCATATTTATTTACATCTACTATGTGCCAGGCATTGTGCTCAATGCCAGAGATCAAGTAGTGAATAAGAAAAATATGGTCGCTGAAACTGGTTTGGCTCAGTGGATAGAGCGCCGGCCTGCAGACTGAAGAGTCCCAGGTTCGATTCTAGTCAAGGGCACGTACCTTGGTTGCGGGCCCATCCCCAGTAGATGTGCAGAAGGCAGCTGATTGATGTTTCTCTCTCATCGATGTTTCTAACTCTAACCCTCTCCCTTCCTCTCTGTAAAAATTCAATAAAATATATTTTAAAAAAAAGAAAAGAAAAATATGGTCCTTGAACATAAAAAAGTTATAGTCCAGGAGGAATCAGGACAAGAACTAACAATTACAGGGATAGGAAACCTAGGCTTCCCCAAGTGGTCAAAAAAGGCTTCCTGGAGGAAGAGATATCTAAGCTGATATCTGAAGGATTAGTGGAGCTAACTAAGCAGAAATTAAAGAAAGGACCACTGAATGGGGAAGTATTTGTGGTAGAGAAAAGGATATATGCAGAGGCCATTAAGAGAAGAAATGCTTGGCTTTCAAAGAATGAAAACTGTGGAAAGCAAAGTGGTAAGATGGCAGTAGAATATAGAGAAAGGTCTTATAAACCCAGCAGAAGGTGGAGTTATGAGGACAATAGAGGTCATTATTGGGATTTATGTAAGCAAGAGTGTCTGGCTGACTTCACCACACCACAGGCCATGATTCAGTCAGTAAGTGACCTGGCCCTTCTGCTTATATGTCACCTCCCCAGAATGGCCTTCCCTAAGCACCTTAGCTTACCCGGGGAGGATGGACAGAGCTCTGATTTGTGTTAAGGTTGGAAATTTTGATTGATCTAAACCATGATTGATAACTTATAGGATCTGGCTGGGCTGGATCCTGTCAATAGAAAGAAAGCTGAATCTCTGCACATTTAAGAAAGAGTCCTTTCCTTTCCTCACATCAGGGCTGTATCAGTCACAGCTCCTGGGAACACTGAAACCTCCCAACTTCTAATCAACAGCTTGAGGCTCTTCATTCAGACCAGTTCCTCAAGGTCAGGGACTATCTGATCCCTTACAGTAGCGAACAGCAGAGGGAACCAAAGCCAGGCCTTTTGGGATGAAGTCTGAGGAGAGTGTGGGCATGTTCACATAAAAGGATAAACAAGAACTTTCATTTTCTCTTGGCCTTGGGACAGGGATGAACAGCAACACCAAAACATTGAGTCTTTTCATCAGAAACAGGGTTATTTTCACAAACTAACCACTCTGATAGAGTCTCATTACTCAAGTTAATAGTTTAAAAACTCCACAAGCTTAGCATAACCCTGGGAGAAGTGAGAGAAGGGGAGACCTGTGAGCTCATCCTAGATGGGGATGGTGCTACAGGAAGCCCCGCACAGCCTCTGTAAGAGTGGGACTTGGCACGCATTTTGGAAACCAAAATAAAGAAGAGGTATCAACTCTGGATTGGTTGGAAGTAAACTAGTCACCTCACAGAGAGGGAAACTAAACATCTCACAAATGTGAGCTGTGGCTCTCTGAGTGGAGCCAGGGTGAATGGAATTTCTTTTTACTGTTCAGGAATGAGGATTTCATGAGGCCGGTCTCCTGGTCAGACAGAAAAAAATGAACAATTCATCACCATAGCGTTCTGTTTCTGCCTGTGCTTGGCTCCATGACCAGAAGACCTCGAGAAAAATGAGGCTCTAATGCTCAAAAGTTTCCCCTCGCCTTTACTTTCGAAAGGCCATCTTGGAAAGGCTTATAAAAACTTGACAAATAAATGTAAAAATGAACCATGTCTTAAATCATGAGCACTTCTCATGCAAGACACTAGCAGTTGTTTTACAGATGTATATAAAATAAAAATTGTCCCATGGAAGCATGCCATCCCATTTCTGACACCATCACTCCAGTGCCCAAACTAGTGGTCCACCCAAATATGGGACAAATGATGGCCTGAAAGTAAGTGAGAGATCCCAAGGCAGCAGCAGAGTCAAGGGTCTTTTTAGACCAAGATCCTTGTATGGAAGGCTCTGGGCTCAGAGAGGGGGGTTTTTTCTTGATGCAGGTGAGACTCCCATGGACTGGCTTCTAAAATCAGTTAAAAAACCAAGGGGCTTTGTTGGCAATCAATGAAAATGATAAATGGGCTGGGAAATTGATCAGTATGTGGGAAAGCTACAGAAATTGAGTTTATTTTTTGTTCTAGAGAAACAGGTTAAAGAAGAAAAGCCCAAATACACTAAAAGTTAAGTGAAAGATGGTGAGCAAGGACATTTGAAATCCACAAGGAAAAAAAGAAAACATGCAGTTAACCAGCCATTCACTCCTCCAACACATTTTGCACAACTCCCTTCCCCCAACTATTATCCTCTGCTTCAAAAGCTGTTTCGAGAACCTTGAAGTTTGTGTCTGTCTCAAGACCACATGTACTCAACTCATCCTATGGCTTTATTTCTGTAGCTATCATTGTTCAAAATGTCTGCCAAACAACTGTTGACCAGTGTATAACAGAATATGATATCATTAGTAAAATATAAATTTTCTTATGTTTACACAGATTATCTTAGCTATCACTCTGTCCTTCCTATTCATGGCCAAGGTTCTTGCCTCTTTATAAAAGATGATGATAAACAGGCTTCAAAGATGTCAAGGATGCTCTGGACTTCCCTCACATCACATTTGGATGCAAGACCTCTTGCTCTAGTCTGGTTTCCTAAAATGTTCTTCTGTAACCCTAAAGCTACAATCTCTGCATCGTCTCTCGATAAATGTCTGTGTAACTTAGGTTTTGCTTTTTTTTTGTTTGTTTGTTTCAGCCCTGGTTCACTTACAGTCTCATCTTCGATGTCACATTTCACAGCCTATGGGAAAATCCCATCCAACATTAACTATCAGCCCCAACACCACAATTCCGCTCCCTGAGGAAGGCCCAGGGGGAGAAGCCCACAAGCACTGCGGCTGGAATGCTAACATAAAGTCACAAATGGTCTCAAATGCCACATTATCATTTAATACAGCTGTGCCTCATTGTGATGCGGGAATGGCCCTGTGAAATGATCCTCTTACCTCCTTGTCCTGCATGGTCTTGTTTTGATAGCTGTGGGCTCCATCTCATCACACCTGTAAGTCCTGCTGATTGATGTTTCAGCTCTGGAAGCCATCCTCCTTGGGAACAGGATAAGTTCAAGGTCAATTCCTTGGTGGCTCAACATCACATTGGTCTTCCAGGTCCTGCTGACTGCAATGGCCCAGTTGTCTGAGTTCTACTACATTCTGGAGCTATATCCCTTCCTTATATCAAAATCATCTCCAATGAAGTCAGCTTTGGCCTGTCTACCTTAGGACATAACTATTTTTGTAAGCTGATTTTTTTTCCTCTTTAACAATGATGACTCCATTTTTCTAAAACAAAAATTAAGACATAAAATCTGATCAAAAATTATTTTCTGACTTTTGTATCACATTTAGTGGCACATTTAATAAATTATCTTTATTGAAGCAAAACCCATTCAAAGGAACAAATTCATATTTATATGTAATCAGCTATACAATTTTTAAACACTATAAATTAGGATCTTTCTATAAAATATATCACCACCTTTGTCCTATATACTTATATGTAGGCATATTTGCTTCTTGATTAACTTTATTTCTCTCTGCTATAGAGATATTTTTGCGTATAAAAACATGCTCAAGCATTTTAGTTTCTAAGGCACTGAGGAAAAATTAAACCTGTTTTCTTTATGGTTAAAAAAAAAAAAGCCCACTCCTAGGTATCAGCATATGTGTCTTCCTCTATCCATGGGTTCCTCACTAAGTCAAACAGACTGGCTTAGTGCAGAGTCTTTATAGTCTGAAGATCTGGGTTGCATTTGTCTCCTCTGTGAAAATAAAGCCCAGAACAAGGGCTACTGTCAGTTCCAAAGAGGAGAATGTGTGTGCTAGTGCTTTGAGAGGAGCCAAAATAATACAAGGCGTATTATTAGCCATGGGAAGAGGTTCCAGCTAAGTACCATGGTCAATGTTGTCAGGAAATCAGAGGTAATATGCAAATTGTCCCCTTGACCAGGAATTTGCCCCGGAGTTCAACTGGGAGTTTGACCAAGGGACAGGGCCAGCTGGCCAACCACCTGCAGCCCCTCCCTTCAGCTGGCCCAACCCATACATGAATTCATGCAGCAGGCCTCTAGTTTGATATAAAGATAGGGAAAGTTTGAACCTGGCACCCTTGCTATGTGTCCTTTGGAAGAACAATGGAGTTTCACTTCCTTGTTATTGTAAAGTTCTCTTCTATCTTTCAATAAGTGAAGGAGATCACCTAGGGAGGAACCGAGTGGGATCTAAACAAGGAAGTCTATATGTCAAGTATCTATAGTCAGCAAAACTGTCTCCCAGAGCCACGGGCGGGGACTGTTGACCTGAGTGAGACAGGGAAGGCAACAAGTTTGGAGCAATGCAGAATGATAACACCAATGAACCTTCACCACCACCATACATCTGTCATAAGTCAGGCACTCTGCAAAGTTCATTACAGTCACACTATCATTACTCCTTACAACAATACTGAAAACAGGATTGGTATTACCCCCATTTAACAGATAAGCAAACTGAGACACAGACTGCTAAGCGTAAATCCAACCACTACACCACACTTAATGGGTTTTTATAATAGTACTGAGGCTCGAGTCTAAGAAATGAAAATGTATTAAACATGACCTGAGTATTCTTTATGAGAATGAAGTGATTCTAAAGTTGATTTTTCTAAAATGGCTCCAGAGGGGATACATGAAGGGATTAAAAAGTACAAATGGCAGGTTATAAAAACAGTTATGGGGAATCTAAAATACAGTACAGGGAATGTCACCAATATTATTGTAATAACTATGTATGGTGTCAGACAGGAATTAGGCTTAACAGGTGATCACTTTATAAGTTATATAGATGTCTAATCACTTTGTTGTACACCTGAAACTAATAAATATTGTATGTGAACTGTAACTGAAAAAATAAAAAAACTTGAAAAGCAAAAATAAAATGGTTCCAGATACTATTTTAAGTAATTTCCAAGTATTTAGTTTAATGTGTTCTGGGTATCTATATATATAAAAGCCTAGGCAACCGGCTAACCAGTCAAATGGCCAACCAGCCAGTAGCTATGACACGCAATGACCATCAGGGCAGACGCTCAATGCAGGAACTGTCAAGCTGTGGTGACTTGGCAGCTACAGTTCTCAGGTGACAAACTGTGAACCAGAGAGGAGGGAGCCTGATTCTGGGATGTGTCACCTGAGAACCACCCTCTTGCAATCCAGGACTCTTCGGGGGATGTAGGAGAGTCAGTTTCAGCCCAATCCCTACAGACCAGGCTGGAGGACTCCACCAGTGCATGAATACATTCACCAGGCCTCTAGTTATAGAATAAAGCTGTTACATGATACAGCAAGACCAACCACAGGCAGGAAAATAAATTCACCCAATTTTATAGAACAGAATTCTGCTCTAGGTGAGCCATTCTGACCCAGCTAATGATCCCACCTGGGCTCTAATTGCCTATTGTAGACATGGTGAGCAAAGCTCATAGCTGAGTCAAAGCTAACGTTAGCTTTCATTCCTGTCACCATTATGAGCCAACCCTTCAGCTGAGTCACTCAGCTACTGGGAAGGAATGATTGGCAATTCAAGACTTTGCATTCAGTGATCCAGAACTGTGATTTTTAAAACACATTAGTTATTTGTTAGGTCAATTTAGTGGATAGTAACCAATGAGAGAGAGAAAGAGGGGTGGAGGGAATAAGACGAAGAGAGAAAACAGAGTATATTCAATATAGTATGATTAAGTATTGTTTTATGAAACTATTTTAGTTAGAAATCATTTTTCAATACATGTTTACTGGAACATGATATAAAAAATCACAGTCTAAAAACATTGGAGATGAGAAAGCAAGATGGCAGAATAGGTAAAGACCTAAACTGCTGCCTCACACAACAATTTCAAAACTATAACTAAAAGACAAAATGGACATCATCTAGAACTCCAGGAAGGCTGGCTGAGTAGAAATTCTACAACCAGAAGGAAAGAGAAAAACACACTGAGACTCAGAGAAGCTGCAAGAGGCAGAGGTACTGATATGCACACTTGGAGAGGACTGGCAACTGAGTGCGTGGTTTTCTCAAGTGGGAGGGAGACAAAAGCTCCCAAATGCACTGAATTCCAGTTCTGGGTGAGACTCTGGGAACCCAGACTCATTCGGGGAGAAACTGGACTGTCTGGCAGCAGGTGGAACTCGGGGTCAGCTTTCTCTCAGAGGTGCTTGCAGCAATTACTATGGGACACTGAGACACAAGGGTTTATTAGGGCAGGGTTGTCAGAAAACCAATGCTGTCTGCTCCACCCTGAGACTCTGCCCCATCCAAGCTGAGCACAGAGGCTTTTTCAAGCCCTGTCTCATAAGAGTGTCCCCACCACAGAAGTTCTCCCAGCATAGACACAGCTGATCATCACAGCGAATTGACCTGGAGGTCAATTCCTTCAATGATACCAACAACAATCAAGGCTAAACTACAACGGGGTATGGAGCCTACACCTGCAGCAGAAACACTGTAAAAGGCACCTTTGAGAACTATGGAGTTCCCAGAGACAGAGGGAAGGAGAATCCGAAGGGGTGTTCTGACTCAGATTGTTGGACAGTTGCTCAAAGCCAACGTTAGCTTTTGTTCCTGTCACCATTATTAGCCAACCCTTCATCTGACTTTTCCCAGCTGATGTGGCTTGACAGAAAATAGGGTTACCCCAGAGTGAAAAACATTCTTCAACATCAATCAGCCTTTTTCCTGAGAATTCAGGTATCTGCCAGCCCAACTCCGGGGACCTCCTTCATGTCCAGGAAATGTGCTAGTGAGTCAGGTCCTGTGAGCATAATTTCATTATTAAAGAAGGTTCCTATTCTAGGAGGAACCATAGATCTGGACTCTGTCCTTTTTGACCTCTTCTAATTTTAGGATATAGGGCTCCAAATCTACAAAGCACACTTCTCTATGAAGCCACAGAAATCCCTTCTGAAATTACAGCTGGGTAATACTCTTGTTTCTATTCCTTTATCTTATCAATTTGCTGACAATGTGAACCAAACATCTAGGAAATTTTAAAGTTTTGTGTAGCTGTTGAAGAAACTAATACAGAGCAATACTGTCATTGACTCATGATTTCCAACCAGAGGGGGAAAAAACCAGAGTCCTTATTTCTTAAGAATAATCTACCCCCTGAAAGGTCATCCACTTGATTTATTAAAGACATTAGATACTCACATGGTCTATAAGCTCTTGGGGAAGCGGAGACTTGTATCCTCATATTACATAGATAAAACATTAGGGGGTCCCCTGTTTTTCAGATTTTAATTTCTATGCTGCATGCTAGAATGGGAAAGTACCAAAAAGAGCTATAACAATAATCATAGTTTATTCTCTATTTACAATGTGCCAAATGCTGTATATAATCCTCAAAATTATATGAGTAGAGCTGACATTCAGCCTCTATGCAATAGTAGGTTGTTAAGCTACTGACCTGCTTCTTTCCTGATGGTCTGTATTCCCTGCCCTGATATCACTGTCACTCCCCGTGCACTTTTTCATCTCCCCTTGAGACCCCCACAACTGTTCCATAACCTGGGACCAAAGCCTTAATCTGGTGACTGTTGTGAATGGGTCAGTGTCCACGCTGTGCTCAGAGTTAAATACTCCTAATGTCAGCCTTCCTTATCAGGTAGGTATGGTTATCCTCATTTGCAGATGAAGAACTGAAGGTTTTAGAGAACAAGGACGACTCTCTTTTCCCAAATTGGCTACAATAATATTTCTGGTCATGCATGTTCTTCAAGAACTTTGTTGCTTCCCCATCAAGTCTGGTGTTTATCTCCCCTCCCCAACAACGTGGGTGAGACTGTGTGGCTGTCTCAATGAACAGAATGTGTGCCTTCTGGGGCGAGGCTAGCATAGGAGATCCAGTTTCCACTTGATCCTCTCTCCAGACCTCATTATTGGAATACAACCAGCATACAGAAGAAGCTCAAATGAAAGGCCATGTGTAGGTGCTCTGGCTGGCTGTGCCAGTTGCGGTCCCATTGGAGGTCCCAGCAGACAGCTGGCATCAACAGTCAGATGTGTGAGTGAATGATCCTTCATTTGATTTCAGTCCCCAGCTATCGAGTTACCCTCAGCCTTTGAGTCTTCCAGCTAAGGCCCCAGACATCAGGGAACAGAGATGAAACTGCTGTGCTCTGTCTGCATTTCTGACCCTGAAATTTAAGAGTATTCAGGATAGAGGGAAATTTGTTACACAGCAATACATGATCAGAACAGAGAGATTAAATAATTTGCCCAGGGTCATACAGCTCATAAGTGATGAAGCCCAGATTTCAACCCCAAATCACCTGAGTTGGAAAGCTAGCATTCTAAACCACCAGGACACACTGCTTCTGTGGCCACAACACTAAGAAGCAACATGGCAGAATGAAGATGCCAGCTGGACCACCTTTCAATTGCATGCACAGGAGTGATGGATGGGCTAGGGCTAACATCGTACTCCATGGTGTTCATCCAGGCTGCTTTTATCCGATGGGTCTTCCATGTGTAGTTTCCATTTCCATCATCTCCTGATCCAAGAAGGCTGCTCCAACTGTAGCCATCACATCTATGATGATTCCAGTCATTGGGAAGAAGAAAAGAGAAGAGCACGTACCATGTCTTTTAAGGAAACTTCCTGGAAGATGCAGACGTTTCTGTTTAATGTGCCACTGTCCAGAACTTAGTCACATGGTGCACCTAGCTGCAAGAGGTGTTGGGTGAGCTTGTGGCCACCTAAAAACTAGAGGCATGTTTCTGTGGTTCTAGAGAATAAAAGAAGAGCAGGTCTGACCTCAAGGCTACTGGTAATCTCTGCCACAGAAAAGAAGAGAAAATAAGTGACTTCCAACTTGGAGCCATGCCAATCCCTCATTTCTTTACTTCCCCCAACCTTTTCTTTTTGTTTGTTTGGTTGGTTGTTTTGTGTTCTTTTTAATTTATCCTCTGTTCTTACCTATTTTCCAAAGAATTTAAACTGACTTTACTATAAGAGTTCTGAATTTCCTGAGACAACAGGAATCCCCAGGCTATGTCACAAGGGGAAATTTGCCCTGAAAATAATTTGGGCTCAATCTATGATGGTCCATCATGCTCCAAAAGAGTGGAAATGTTGGGTAGACCAAGAACCTAAACAGATAGTGTCATATTCAGGCATCACACCGCTGAACGCTGCCTGGGAACAGCTAGAGGTCCTGGTCTGTTGAGACATAAAGGTTACAATGAACGTGGCAGGAGCCCATTTCCAGTCTGCAAGGTCTTTTCTTCCCTCTTATGTGTACATTCAGAGATATTTCAGATGGTGCCTGCTCGGGTAGCCACACTGCTGAAACTGATGTCACTGATGGCTCCCTAAAATTTGAATGTCTGTTCTCATTTACATTTTCAAGCTCCTTCCCAATCTGGAAAACATTTAGGTGGGTGGAGGTGACCATCACAGAGTCCCTTGGAACAAACACATCATTTGAACTCCTCATTCTAGGCCCTTAAGGGATACATTTTCCAGTGTTCGATGACTCAATCACAAAGAATTCTTTTTAAAAAGGGCCCTGGAATGCAATAACCAATGGAAGGGCATTCAAGAAGGAAAAACACAGCAGTCCCAGCACACAAATCTGTCTTCACATCATTTTGATAAAAAATTTACCACCGGGCCAGTAAATAACGCCGAAATTAAGTATGGCTTAACATTAGGGAGAAAGGACACAAAACACAAACTCTGCTTTCTGAATTGGAGTCTGATGAATTTAATTATAGATGACTTCAGCTTGTTTCTACAAGAAACAAGACCACAACCTGTACGGAATGTTTCCAGGCCTCCAGAGGGTCTCGGACACAGGAAGGGGTATGTTAACCAGGCCTCACCCCATGGATGCCTCCTTGGTCCTGAAACAGACCTGTTCCGGAACTCTGTGACCTGCACTTCAGGATGAGAAAGAGGCAGAGATGTGGATGCTGCCTGCAGGAGAGGCAGGAATGCTTGTGTGAATTTTCTATGGATGTTTCCCTCAACCCCGCATACAAACTATAAAATTAGTGTGACTATAGAAACTGAGACTGCCTAGCATTTTATGACATACAGAGAGAGTTTCACAAGTATCACCCTTAGCCCTCTGTAAGGCTCTCTGCAGCTTGTGGGCAGGGCACATTGTCAGGTCGAGCCAGGTCTTGGATGGCAAATAGATGATTCTCTCCATGACACATTTCTCTGTCCTTCTACTCCAGGAGTCCAACTGTGTAAGGATAGACACCACAGGGATCCTAGTGTTAAATATGTCTACAAATTCTTCAAAACCCCTCCTTTAAAAAAAATAGAGCCTTCCCTTCAGCATGGATTTGACTCCGTGATTCGCTTCTAAGAAATGGGACATGGTAGGCATGGCTGCATAGTGGGGCGGTCATGAAAGGCACTGTGGCCTTCTCCCTGCTCTCTCCTGATTGTTCGCTCTGGAGGAAGCCAGTAGCCATGCCAGGAGGGCATCCAAGTGAACAACGGGGGGCGGGGGAACCTTCCCATAGCCAACAGAGACCTGAGGGCTCTGCCAACAGCCTTGTGTGAGTGAGCCATCTTGAAGGGGACCTGCCCATCAGGGTTGACATGGCTGCAGCATCTTGACTGCAACCTCATGAGGGGCTCTGAGCCAGAACTACCCAGCCAAGCCACTCTCAAATTTCTGACACAGAAACTGTGAGATGACAATTGTTTATTGTTCCAAATCACTAAGTTTTGGGGGTACACAGACATAGGTAACTACTATATGAGGGAACCCTTCCTTCTGTGTATACTTTCCACTAGACCATTCTTTCTACCTTTCTCCACTTTCCCAGGAGTTCAGACTGTGCAGTACGGACAACCCAGGGAGCCCCTCCCTCCATTCCTGGGCTCCCTTTTGGGCACATTCCCCTGGATTCATATTACTCTTTAGCTCTTGTGACTCATCTCAGGTGAGTCAGCATGTTGACGCTTAATAACGTATATCATCCCTTCCACAGGCTCTGTTTGTATTTCAACAGGGAACTTCAACATCCAGACATAAAGGGCAGTCGCAGCATTAGGCAGAGTGGGAGGGGAATCTCTGGCCCTTGGAGATCCCTAGCACCGCCTCTCAGCATTCCTGGTCCTTCTTTCTATGTGGACACCCCACAGGCTGTGCCCACTATGTGATTACTCAGATATCCAGGGACCCAAACCCTGAATTTGAAAAGGGTACAACATGGGAAGTGATTGAAAAATGAAAAGTAGGACATTGAACATGAAAGGCTGCATATTACATGGTTCCAACTCCATGACATTCTGAAAAAGGCAAAACTAGGGAGACAGTAAAAAGATCAATGATTGCCAAGGGTGAGGGGGAAGGGAAGACTGAGCAGGCAGAGTACAGAGGGTTTTTAGGGCAGTGAAACTCTTCTGTATGATCCCGTAATAACAAACACATGTTATTATTAATGCATCCAAACACAGAATGTACAACACCAAGAGTGAACCCTGTTGTAAACGGTGGTATCTGGGTGATAATGGTGTGTTGATGTAGGTTTCTTGATTGTAACAAATGTATTGTTGTGGTTCGGGAGGTTGACAATGGGAGAAATAGGGCATGTGAGTGGGTACAGAGGGTATATAGGGACTCTCTGTACTTCCTGCTCAATTTTGCTATGAATCTAAAACTGCTCTTTAAAAAAAGTATATAAAAACCTAAAAAAATAAAGTCTAAAAAAAAGTAGAAGGTTAGTCCAGCTTCATAGATTGGATAGAAGAAAGGCAGAGAGCATTGGAGGAGGCCAGGACTACATGGAGGCCTACATCCAACTCCAGAATATTTGAGGCCCATGTACTGAGGAGCCAATACAGTGCCATGCCAACAGCAGAGTCTGTTTCTAAGCTATCTGTTTTGTGTCCAGCCTTGGGCAAGATACTGGGAGTGCAGACATTATAGATGACTTCCCAGACCTACAATCTACTTATGGAAACAACATAACACACAAAAAGAAGAGTAAGCAAGAGCAGAGCAATTCTGCACCCTCTATGTTTTCCCTTCTACATTTGCACCATTTGGCCACCGCTCAGCTACTGCATCTCATACTCCTGACATACCAGTCAACCCATGTCTCACTTCACTGCCACACGTTTCAGCGATCCATATCGCCTACATACGGAGACCTGCCAGGTGCTAGTACCTGCTTTCACAAGAGAACCTGCTGTTCCCACCAATCATGTGCTCCACTGCTGGCCCTGGCAGCCTGTGGACCACCCACCTGACCCCTGGTAGGAGTAAGAGGCCAGCTGGGTGCTGGGTGAGGCAGGATGACTTGTGGCTGTGGGTACAGAACCCAGGACACTCAGACAGACAGAGGTTAGAGTCAACTGCCAGATACCAGGGGAAGGCAGGGATAGGGTGAGGGAGCCATGGAGAGGAAGGAGACAGCAAGATAGACACCCTCTGAGCTGGGAAATTCAAAACCTGAGACCTTTTTCTAAAACGTCACTCTGAAATGGGAAAGGGATGGCTAAGGAGTAGCCCTTACACTGTGCCCCTCTTTCCAGAGTTCTTATCTGTAAAATGGGGGCGATAATCGTACTTGCCTCACCAATCATGAGTACTGGGTGGATTCATGTGTGTACAATCACCGAGAACTATGGTTAGCACTGAGTAGGTGCTTAATAAGGATTGGTGGTGTCTGTTGTTTCTAAACCTGCACAGAAGCAGCAAACGGTCCCAGAAAGAAAGTTGCCAGAGGAACCACACGCCTCCCACTCTTGACAGCATGCTGCCAGCCCTTTCAGAAAACTTCCTGCTGAGCGGACCGCCCTCTGCTGTAGGGGGTGGTACATGCTGGCTGAGCCCCTGTTCCATCATCTGTTTGGAAAGCATGGGGAGCTGCTCAGTGTTGGGGCCCGAGTCCTATCACAGCCCGCACTGTGGGGGCCATGCCGCAGCCCCCCCAAGCCTCGGTCCCCAGCATGTTATCGGCGAGGAACCACCGCTTTCTCCTTTCAGGGGGAGCTGTGACCTGAGAAAATCAAGCTGCCAAGGTCTCGGCACAGCCGGCCCTGCAGCCTGCATTAACTCCCTGGGTTTATTGCAGGAGCGGTTCCCAGAGTTACCATTAGAATTCACACTCCACGTGCTGTAGCAGGGAGAGGTTGTTACTGATTAGTGAGGAGATGAAATGGCTTCGCTGAGTTGTCACCGTCACAGAGAGAGAAAGTGTTTCAAACATGTCCATGGCATCCACTGAGAAATGTCACTCTCTGCCCGCTGACGCAGCTCTCCTGGCCATCTGCGTTGTGTGTGGCCAAGGGGGGAAGATTCAGAAGTATAGGGATCCTCTTCCCTTTCTTTCCAGAGGCCTTCTCCCCACAACCATTCTTGGGGCAGCATCTATGGTCTACTCCTCAGCTCAGCTGGCTTCCAGACATGGAAGCATCTAGCAGTGTTGGTCCTTCATTCAGAAATATGCATTTATCAAGGACCTATCACGTGCCAGGCACCGCACCAGGCCTGGGAGAGAAAAGATGTCTGCTTTCTAGGGTCCCTATTGACCTGGTGGGGTCCCAACCATGGAAAAAAAGCAGCGTGGTAAATTCTATACTGTAGGGTTATTATATTAGTATAGGACTCCATGGAGTGTACCTGAGGGTCTGTAACCTACCACCTGATAAATGACTTAGAGTTTACCCCTAGTTGGGAAAGTTATGTTTTAATAAAAGTTCTGAAAGGCGCCGAGACCGATTTGGCTCAGTGGATAGAGCATCGGTCTGCGGACTGAAAGGTCCTAGGTTTGAATCCAGTCCAGGGCATGTACCTTGGTTGCAGGCGCATCCCCAGTAGGGCGTGTGCAAGAGGCAGCTGATCGATGTCTCTCTCATAGATGTTTCTAACTCTCTGTCCCTCTCCCTTCCTCTCTGTAAAAAAGCAATAAAATATATATATTTTTTAAAAAGTTCTGAAAGGCAGAAAGGCTTTCAAGGGAAGAAAAAAGAAAAGAAAAGAAATAAAGAAATTAATCTTATCAATGAGAGAGATTTGGGGGCAGGAATTTCTTTGAACTTTTCATTCATCTGAATCCACCTTCCTTATAAGACAGACCCAGGAGTCAACATGGTAGCTCAGATGTCCCACCCTCTTTCCAAGTGTCTTATCAAGAGAATCACCTGATACCAACAAGTTTCTCTACGCAGAGGGAAGGTTCCTCTGCTCATAGGAACAGTAAGATTTTTACCATATCTTTACACCAAGGACTTGATTTCTCTAAGATTCAAACCCCTTTCCAGGGGAAGATGTCTGGAGACTGGCTCAGGCATCATCATTTATCTGGTAAAGAGATGCTTATGGGTTCCTGGATGTGGAGGGGGATTATTGTGGATTGTCCAGTAGCATCAGCTAAAATGAGACTTGCTCTCAGCTGGGAGGATCTCACTCTTTTGTGGAAAGCTATGGTGGGAGAGGTAAAGGGATCTAGTTCTTGCCTTATTACAACTTATTTCTGGCTAAGAATGACTTCACTGAATTATCTCAACTGAAAGGGAAAGGGGAAGCGCCTTTCACATTTGGGGCATCCTGGAAAGAGTTCCCCTTTGAACACTGCCCTGCCCACTGCCGCTGACCATGGCCAAAATTGGGGCCAGACTATCCTGGGGCCCTACTCCTGCAAGGAACTGATACTCGTTTAAAACTAAACTGGAAGAAAAAAACCACTGGAGTTGGGTCAACAGGTCAACACAATATAGGACAAATCCTGTGCTAAAAACTCTACTATTTAGCTCAGGAGAAATAAAAGGACACCAAGCCTCATTCTGCCTATCTGCAAATTCACTCCAAAGAGCAGAGACTACCTAATAGCCCTCTCTCCTCAAGTCCTGAGGAATGACTAAAACTCTAAATCAGTGGTTCTCAACCTGTGGGTCGCGACCCCTTTGGGGGTCAAATGATCCTTTCACAGGAGTCGCCTAAGACTATTGGAAAACACCTATTTCCCATGGTCTTAGGAACCAACATACCGCTCCTCGGTGTAGCAAAACATAGCAATGTAGTTTACTGTTGTTATATGAAGACTGTTGCCCATGCTACACCACGATTCAAGACAAAATTTCATTTGTTTATAATTAGAAAGAAATATTTTACAATATATAATTACATATTGTTTTTGTGATTAATCCCTATGCTTTAATTATGTTCAATTTGTAACAATGAAAATACATCCTGCATATCTGATATTTACATTACAGTTCATAACAGTAGCAAAATTACAGTTATGAAGTAGCAACGGAAATAATTTTATGGCTGGGGATCACCACCACATGAGGAGCTGTCTTAAAGGGTTGTGGCATTAGGAAGGTTGAGAACCACTGCTCTAAGTGTTCTGAAAGGAGGAGCCATCCAAGAAAGAGAGTGATTCTGTGGGCTGGGAGGTCAAAAAACTTACAGAGGACACAGGATTTGTGTTGGATCCTTGGAGCCCAAAGAAAGGTAAGGCAATCCCATGACTGGCAATTGTAACTCAAAGGACGTTTTCAGTTGTCTGATAGCAACATGTTTCTCTACGAAGAGGTAAAGGTTCGTAGGGGACTAGCACACTAACTTCCTACAGCTAAATTTCCTAATAATTTTTTTTTCAATTATGAATTGACATTAACTGGGAAAGATTTGTTTTTATAAAATTACTGAATCGATTTCATGAAAATTGGATCAGTCATATAAAATGAAACAAAGGCACTTATTCATTTATTTTTTCAATCAACAAACACCACGTGTCCTAGTACAAGCTGAGTGTTCTATGTTCTAGCACTGCAGCCACAATGGAGAATTAGACAACGAGGTGTCTGCCTTTGCAGCTGACAGCCTGGAAGGGTAAAGCCACACAATAAAACAGATCAAATTAAAAACAAGGACACATCAGGAAGCAATAAGATAAAAATAAAAACAAGTCATGTGCTAGAACTATTAATTCAGATTGAATGGTCAGGGAAGGATGCTCTGGAAAAGTGACATTTAATAAAAAATGGAGCCCTGGCCAGTGTGTCTCAGTGGATAGAGCATTGGCCTTCATATTGAAGGGTCCTAGGTTCAATTCTGGTCATGTTCCTCGGTTACAAGCATGATCCCTAGCCCAGGATGGGATGCATGCAGGAGGCAACTAATCATTATGTCTCTCTCACATCAGTGCTTCCCTCTCTCTATCTCTTCCCCTCCCTTCCACTCTAAAAAAAACAATGGAAAAATATCCTCAGGTGAGGACTAACTAAAAATGAAATAAAATAAGAAATGGAAATGACAAGAAGGAGCTGCTAGAAAGGCAAAGATAGAAGGATGGGATTATTCCGGGTAAAAGGAAGGAGTGTGAAGAACCTCGAGTAGAAGCAAGCTTGATGTGTTTAAGAAACCAAAAGAAAGCAAGGGTTGGAAAATAATGAGGAAGGAAGACGGTGGTACAGAATTACGTAGGGAAGCCCGGCAGGGCCATGTCATGGAAGGCCTCATAGTCAGTGGTAAGGGGCTTGGAGTCTGTTCTAAGTGATGAAAAGCTATAGATGGTTTCAGCTGCTGTGTGGGAAATGGGCTGTAGTAGTGAGAGGGGAGGCAAGGAGGCCACACCCGGAACTATTGCCCTAGCCTGGTGAGAGATGGCAATGGCTGGGAGTGGACTTGCATGCCAGCGGACCCAAATCTTGATTTCTCCATGATCACCAGGGGAAAGCATCAGCAAGCTGTTCTTAAGTTACATGTGGTTAAAAGACAAAAACAAATTCTCCCAAATAAGGTCAATCAAATCAACACAGGAGTGCTCTTTTCCAGGCCATGCTCAAGTTGAGGGTCTCCGACAAATTCACCACCCATACATTCCCTTTGAGGTGTCCCTGAATCTTTAATAGCCTGGGAATTTGGTGAGAAGATGGGTTTGAACTAATTGGACGAGGTTTTGTACAGCTGAAATTAAAGGGAGTTTAGCTGTTGTGGTGGAGACCAGGGTCTCCCCTGCATCTCCGTCTTCTTAAATGAGCAATGGCCTGTCCCTCCTGTGTCGCATTATCCGCATTGAGACTCCGTTTTGTCCTCAAAAGGATCATAGAGAATAAATCGGGAGAACAGGAAATGGGATTGGAACCTCTTCTGCACCTCCTGAGCTCGTCAGCAAATCACTCGCTAGTCTAAAACTGGTCCTTCTTAGCTGGGTGGAAGAAGGGGTGGATTTCCTCAGTTACTACGTGCATGATTATATCATGTTCTATAAGATATACAGGAACTTGAAAAGACATATTGTTATTATTATTATTTGTCAGATGCCAACTGTGTTTATAAACTGTGTTTATAAAACTTGATTTTCTTGGCTACTGCTCTTCATTTTGTAAATGTGTTCAAACAAGTAAATCAAATTGCATTTTGTTCTACAAGAGGGCTACAGACTAGGCTAGCAAGCCCCGTGTAGGGGTCTTTATAAAAAGAGAGTCGAGTTTGTATTCTTAATGCCCATCTTATATGCATGACTTGAGTTGAGTCCCTTATGCATAATTCATGTGGTCATTTATAGGCTTTTATATGACTCCTCCTTTAACTTTAAGAGTTAATTAACCAAGCATGTTAACAGCCATGGCAACCCGGATATTATGCAAATCTTTTTATCTCTGGGGCAACAGAAAAGGGGATGGGTTGATTAATTAAAAAGATAGAGGAGAAAAGGGGGGAGTCCACATCCCTTTTGAGGTTACTCATCATTTGCTAATGTATTTAACTGAAAAGCATTTGGAAGGGTAAATGTGTATTTGTGCATTGTTATCGCTGGATGTGAGGGCTCTGCTTAACCCTGTTAGCAACCATTTGAATGAATGGAAAATGCTTAATTTCATTCATTCAATTTCCTCTCCTTCCAAGGCACAGCATTATAAACAAAATCCTGGATTTGATATCAGGACACCTGATTCTTGTCCCTTTCACCCATTATACCAATCACATCACTTAAACTTTTCTGAGTATCAGTTTCTTACATATACAATGTAAATAAAAATACTTTTCCTCATTTACTTTGACGCAGGTGGGAGGGAACTACTCAAGAATATGAAAGAGAGGCGGCAGGAATTATTGGGGATCATCTTGAAAGCAGCATCCCTCAGCTCCTGGCCTACCTACTCAGATTTTTGTATATGGACACATGGTAGGGAAGAATGATCCCAACATTAAGTCTCCTTCAAAGGAGATATTTATGTGTTTATGTTACCATAATTAGGTCTTTTTCTTGCAGCTGCTGGATTTATCTCCTAACTAATTCACTGCCACAGTAAATTAGAAAAGTCAGCTGGAATCTGCTCACAAAGGTCCCTAAATATTAAATTAAAAATTTGGGCAAACCTCTGAAGATTTTTGAATAGGAAATAACTGTTTTCAGTACATTAACTAGACCATGGCATGAAATACAGCGAGGAGAGACTGAGTATAATCCAGAGGTCATTCCCTGAACTAAAATGGTGACAGTGAGTCTGAAGAAGGACCAGATGTGAGAGAACGGAGAAAGAAGCCTCAGGACTTTGACTTGAGGTGTGAGGTGTGGGAAGTGGAGGTGTCAGGATGACCTAAAGGCTGGGTGTCAGGAGGTACTGTTAGTTCATCTTAATAGCACACATGCATGTTTTAACAGAACTCTCTGGAGCATATAAGACTGTTCTCTAAATTGGTGGCTTGTAATGGAATGTCAGGCAATGGGGAACAGGCAGTGAGGGATCATTAGCTGAGGTCAAAATAAACCTAGATGATGCCTTCAAAACCCCATGTAATTAGATTGCTGTTTTAACAATAGGACTAGTATTTATTAATCATGTGTGATTAATGAAGCCGCTTCATAAGGTGTCATGGTCACATGGACCCCCTTCCTTCTCAGCTCTTCCACAGCATCCCCCACCTGCTTCTGGTTTCCTGCTTGCTCTTCATCTCTTCCTGTAGCCTGTACCTCTTTGGTTCCAAGGACTAGCTCCTTTTCATCTATGAGTCCCCAGACTGCCCAGTACCTGGAGTAATACGCATATAATACACACATGCTTAATGCTTTCCAGTCTGTAGCAGATGCTTAAAAATACTTTCTTTGAAGGAAGCTTAATGTTGGGATCATTCTTCCCTACCAACTCAGTGTGAAGCCCTGGGAATATCAGATCAACACAACTCTGGATTCTGTCCTAAAGGAGCATACACTGTACAGAAGAAGCCAGACTAGTTTTAAAAATAATAATAATCCCCCTCAAGCAGAAAGGCTAAAGCAGACATACTTTCAGGGAGATGAGAGAGCTTAGAGAAGGCAATAACTAGGATCTGGTGATGTTTGATTTATAACCTGAGAACGAGGAGGCCAATAATGTGTGGAAAGTTATGGTGGGGAGAGAAGCAAAGGCACAAAAGAACATTGTGATTTAGGGAAGAGTGAAGTTTTTGAAGCTGGAACATAGGGTATCAGTAGCAGGATGTAGGAGATGAATGAAGTTGGGAGGTAGCAAGAGATATGGGAGTGCAACAGGCTGAGGTCAATTTTTAAAGAGCTTTGTGCCATTCTAAGAAGTTTTATATGTAATCAAAATCCAATGGAGATCCTGAAGCAGAAAGTCTGGTAAATTAGATGGATGACTAAGCTAACAATCTGCTTTTGCTCTGACTCCACAAAGATTCAACCAACAGATGACTGTGGGGTAGAGATTGATTTACCTCGTGTGTGTAAAAGACAGTGCAGAAAGAGTTCTCAAAATGATTGGAGCAAGTGTAAGATCTTGAGGACAAATGTATCACCTGAGTGACTCTTTGGAAGGACAAGAACGTGATTCTGAGAAGGATTTTAAAGAGCAATGTTAATTATTTACTATTTTTAAAGTTAGTTTTGTTGCTTCATAGTCATCCAACAATGAACCTTGCAATGATGCAGTGATGAAGAATGAAAATGAAAATTACACACACACACACACACACACACATACACACACACACACACACACACTAATTTCAGAGCAGAATCTAAAACTGGTCTTTTCTTTGCCCCCTAGCTCCTGGGCTAAGTAATCAGAAATCAAAGAGGAGTGTCCCTGCCTTGGAGTCCATTGTGGCCACCAGGAATGGGCTTGTAACTGACCATATAAGTGACCATGCATTTGGTAACATTTTGTATTTTTTCCTCTGTGTTATCCTATATAATAAAAGGCTAATATGCAAATAGACCAGATGGCGGAACAACTGGAACAACCAACCAAACAACCAGTTGCTATGATGTGTGCTGACCACCAGAAGGAGTGTGTGGAACATGGCAGGCATTGGCCACATGGGATGGTGGAGCAGGTGAGTGGAGGTGGCAGACCAAGGCAGGGCACCGGTCACTGTTATCAGGGCAAGCCTCTGGTGGTTACAGAAAATTCTTTGCTCCTGGGTGCCACAGTTCTGCCCACTGCCAACGCCAGCCCCGCTCACCCCTGCAGCCAGTGCTGGAGCCACCATTCCCACCTGCTGCCAGTACCCAGCACCAGTCCTGATCACTCAGCACCATCAGCAGGTGCGAGCAGCAGCTGCTGGCCCTGATCACCCCTGAGGGTTTCTCCACTTCCCCCTGCTAAAGATGAGATGAGACCCACCCCTGTGCCTACCACAGCCTCTCAGCCCACAGTTTCTTTCAAGGTGCACAAATTGTGCACTAGACTACTAGTATTTATACTAATAAAAGGATATACTATGCAAATTGGTCACAATGTCCTCACAGTAATGACCAAACAGCAGGCTACATGGGGCTATCAGGCCAGCAAGGGGACAGTGAGGGGCAACCAGGCCAGCAGAGGAGGGCAGTTAGAGGTGATCAGGCCAGCAGGCAGAGGGGTGATCAGGCTGGTAGGAGGGGGGGCAGTTAGGGGCTGTCAGGCAGGCAGGCAGGTGAGCAGTTAGGAGCCAGCAGTCCAGATTGTGAGAGGGATGTCCGACTGCCGGTTTAGGTCCAATCCCCAAGATCGGGCCTAAACCAGCAGTCATACATCCCCCAAGAGATCCCAGATTGGAGAGGATACAAACTGGACTGAGGGGATACCCCCCCTCCCCTCCGCATGCACGAATTTCATGCACCGGGCCTATAGTTTAATAATAAAAAGAGAAGAAAAAAGAAAGTTCTCCTACAGCTTCAACCACAAAATATTAACTCAGCCTTCTTGCCTTGATGGTGCTCTGGCTCTTACCCACATCCTTCTTCCCCTATTAGAGTCTTGTTGCTGCTTCGGGAGTATGACTTTTATTTGTAACTGAAGTCCATGCCATTTATCTACGTCACTCACTATTTTTCCTGATTTCCACAGCAGCCCTCCCACCTCTGCCCATTTGTTGAAGACATTGGCCCCTGACTTCCAGCTTTCTCTCTGACCCATTTCATACCATCATCATGAGTGACTTTGGCATCTACATGGCCCACAGCTGACAACCCAGCCTTAAATTGTTGACACCACCTTCACCCCCCGTTTCAAAGCTCTTTGCTCTGATCCAATAACCCATTCTCGTGGATATATCATGGATGCCAAAATCCTTTAAAATATTTTGTCTTGTTTTTATTATTTTTAAATTATTATTCTTTTTTGCTAATCCATTGTTCATAGAAAGAATGAAAAGGAGGGAGTGGGGAGAGAGAGGAAAACATCAATAAAAGAGAGACACATCCATCAGTTGTGTCCTGCACATGGGACTTAAGGCCTGTAACCCAGGTGCATGCCCTTAACACACTCACTAGAGGAGAAACCATGTAAACAGTATTAACTTTTTTTCAAAAAGAAACAAACAAACAAAAAAAATTAAAGTCACTCATGATCCCACACTCCAGAAATAAGAGAACAAAAACTGTGCATGTCTGCCCCAAGGAATCTGGATGCCTGAGAAAAAGGTTAGACCTGTGTTTCACAGGATGGACGTGTCCCTCAACTAAGCCATGTGCTGTCTGTACCATGTAAGGATGCCTCTTGTCAATGAGTTAACAGACAACAAGGTAACTTACTAGGGAAGACCTTGCAGACCAGAGGAAAGAGCACTGGTGGGAGCTCAGAAGGCCTGGGTTCAGTTCTAGCCACTGACATAACCATTTTTTGAACTTAGCAAGCTGCCTCCTCTCTTTGGGTTATACTTCCTCCTCGTGAAACAAAAGCATTGGACTCTGTGGTTTCTAAGGTCCCTTCCAGCATAGAATTTCCATATTCCTAAAACTGCCGTAAGAGGGAAATTTGAGGAAACACCCGGCCTCAAAAGACATCTACAGTGACAGCCTCCACAGCTGGGCTGTTGGCACCATCAGCACAACAGGCCCAATGTGACAAGCACTTCTATCATCCAGAAGACCCGCTGTACAAATTCGTGGCCCTGGTGGTAGTATTGTGCATTCTGCAGCCATGATGATGAACAGCATTTCCCCATTTCTATTCTCTGAGCTCCCTTGACACCTCCATTTCTGTTTTCAAAGGAGCTGGAAGCAGCTCGCTTCACTTCAGATGTCAGTTTCATTAACACCTTTCTAGCAGGACAATACTTAACCCAAAATTGAGAGATAAACCTATTCTATTTTTAAGTTAAGAATTCTTCAGCCATTATAAAAGTAAAATAAGGAGAAACAAAGAAATAAAAAAGCTTGTGTAGTCCCACCACCCAAAGACAGCCCGCCATAGTAGATGTGTTGGTGTTCTCTTCCATTCTCCCCTTTTTCTTTTTCTATGCATTTGATTTCGGACTAGGTTATTATATGACAAGAATTATGGTCATCCTATTTGTATAATTACATGCCTTACAATTTTCTCTTTATTTTTAATTTGAATGTGTGAGTCACTCAATTCTTCTTTAAATTTTTTATCAAGGACTTCTCTCCTACAATATCCTAATTGTCACTACACTGTTTCCCCAAAAATAAGACCTACTTCCAGTTTTGCCTCTCTCTGTAATATAAGGTATCCCCCCGAAAATAAGACCTCCCTGATAATAAGGCCTCCCCGGAATATAAGGCCCCCGAAGCTACCATAAGGCGTAAGGCATCTGATTCCTGATTTAAAGAGACCTCGCATTGCCTGAACAGCTCCAGCTGCGCTGTGGCCAATCAGTGAGCTCGTTTGTGGTAATACAGGTAATAAATTTCCTTTTTTTTTTTTTTTTGTTCAACAATAAATGTGTACCGTATTCTTCTTCATGAAAAAATAAGACATCCCCTGAAAATAAGACCTAGCGCATCTTTGGGAGCAAAAATTAATATAAGACACTGTCTTATTTTCGGGGAGACAGAGTATGCTACATAGCACGTGTTCTGAAATCAAGGCAGGGAAAGAGCTGCACCTAGGAGATGTGTAGAATTGGAAACTTAAAATAGTTCTGTGAGGAAAGGGAGTGAGTTTAAGATAAGAACTGTGAATCTCTATGATTCCAAGTTCAGGAATTCCCCTCTTAGAATAGCTTCCTACTTTCTCTCTTTCTCTCTCTCTCTCTTTCTCTCTCTCTCTCTCTCTCTCTCTCTCTCTCTCTCTCTCTCTCTCTCGCTCTCTCTCTCTCCCTCTCTCTCTCTCTCCCTCTCTCTGTACCTAGACCTTCTCTATTTTCTCCATCTAAGACTAAAGCCCTTGCCTCGCCTTTCTTTCCTCCCTGCCATTCTAAATCCTAGATGTCCTCATTCTTTGGCCTTTACCCCAAGATGCCTTTGTGACTCGTTCTCTTATCTCCTTTAAGTTTTCACTGATCAGTGTCACACATACACACACGCACACACTCACACACACACACACACACACACACACACACACACTCACACACATACAGAGTCCATTCTCTCAATTTCTATACCCTGCTGGATAGTTTCTTTTGTACCAAATTTCACAAATCTATTGTTTATTATTTATTCTGTGTCCCCTCCCAAACTCAAATCTTGGGCCAAATGTAAAGAACTTAGTGACGTTCACTGATCTATCCCACGAATGAGTAGGACAGTGCCTGGTGTCAATAACTTTCTGTTGAATACATGATTGCTCAAAGAAGCACAGGGGATGCTTCTATCGCCCTGACTTTTTCCCCTTCATTGTGTCAATTTTCCAAACTTTAATATACCCAGCACTCGTTTTCTCAGCGTCTGATGCTCTGGCGTCTATTTTTAGGCTGCCTAAAGTTGCTGGAGAAAAATCACAGATGTCTGCCAAGTGGATCCACCACAAAATCATATTGCCAAACCTCACATGCACCTTTCATCATGCCTAACACAATCTTTGTATTTATCTCACGTTGCCTCCCTAGCAAATTCTGCTCTGGGATGTTACAAAACACCTTTCCTTTTTGAATTTTCATGGAGTCGGATTTGTGGCTTACCCACAGCCAGTGTTCAAACTTCAACAACAGTTTTTCATTTTTTTGACAATTTTTTTTCCATCTCTTAGTTTGTCTCTACTCTTACTGGCTTCTTTCCCTCAACTACTTCTAACTCAGGCAATCTTGCTGAATTTTAAATCTATTCACAAGCTACTTTAAATCACTTTAACAGAAGGTTTTATGAGTGGGTTGTTTTAATCTTGTTGGGTGATTTTTAAAAACTCTTTCTTGATTAATTTTAACAACAGCATAATATTCCATTATAAAATAATGTACTTAGCCTAGATTTACTGGAGTCAAAAGGTATAAGCATTTTAAGGCTCATTATAATTTCCAAATTTCTTCTCAGAAAACTTGTACTGGTTTAGTTCTTACCAGTCACAGTGATCATTTCATTATACCTTCACTAGGTCTAGTTATTCTTGTTTCATCATTTTTTTCCCCAAACTGGATAGACAAACAAGGTATTTTTATTTTAACTGCATTTCTTTGGTCATTCATGTTTATGATATGTTTTACATATTCATTAGCTATTTGTACTTTTCTTCTTGTGAATTGTCTATTATGTTTTTTTCCCACTTACCTGTTGAGATATTCATGTCCTTGATCATTTTGTTTATATACTTGATAAATTTGGTATAATAATGATGTGTATATAGCATACACTGAAAATAATTTTCCAGTTTGATAATTGCCTTTTCATTCATTTTTGCTTTTTTTAGATGTACACCCTGTTTTTAAATATTGTTAGAGGGGTATATCTTTGCCGTTAGGATCTTTGCATTTGCTTTTAACATGAGAAGGTCTTCCCTGCATAAGAAATTTCATATTGTCTTATATTTTCATTTTTAATAATTTGACATTTATGAAAGTTATTCTTCATATATTGGCACGCTAGCCAGCCACTCATTCTGGTTTGGGAGTTTTAACTGGACCAACAAATAACACGCTTTTTCCGTCATGAGTTAGAAACCAACGAAAAGGTAAAGACATACTGTGGGCCGATGGTGTCTTTACTTCTGAGTAAAGCTCAGAATTATTAGAACATGTGACTTTTAAATAAACAGCCCAAATCATCTGCTAATACTTTGTCCCCCTGAATTAAGCTGCCTCAGTCATCCAAACCCAGGCCCTGCTAAACTCCAAGCAAATCCCGGAAGGACAGACAGAAGCTTCCTCATGAGGGACCACAGAGCAGAAGGCAGAGGGAGGACGGGAGGGAGAGAGTGGGGAGTGCGAGTCTAGCTGAAGAGCCTGTACACGGACACACACACTCAGGACCACAGTTCCTCTCCATTCATCCTCCAGCACCACTCCCAGCCCCCAGCCCTCTTCACTTCCGTCCTCTTTTGTCTCGCCTTCTTTATCATCATCAGATATAGTCTATGGGCTATTTCTGGCCTACCTCTCTGTTTCACTAATCTACACCAGTCATAGGAACAAATTGATAACATTATTGTTCTTTTCTGCCGTCTTCTACTTTCTGGGAAAGCTAATTCATCTCCGTCAACCCCTCTCCCCTTCCCCCCCCCCCAAAATGTATTAGTTACCATGGCCTGTGGTCCTCTAGATGCACTTTAGAATGATTTTGTCATATTCCTAAAACAACCCTGTTGGGGTTTTGATTGGAGTTATATTATAACCATAAATTAATTTGGTCGGAATATTCAGTTCTCCCATCCAAGGACATAGTATGGTTCTTATTGAAGCGTTCTTTTGCATCTTGTAGTATAATCTTGTCACTTTTTCATATAAATCTTTCACATTCCTTGTAAAGCTATTTCTAGGTATTCCATCTCTTTTGTTACTATTGGGAATGCAATCTGTTTTTCCATTATGTTTGTTCACTGGTTATAGTTAGTAGATAGAAAATCCAGTAATTTTCAGATCTTTATCTTTATGTGTGTGTGTATCTTTCACATATTAAGTTCATTCTCTCACTCTTTTATTAATATCAATACTTTCCTCCCTCGAGCTTTCTAGACCACAGCTTTCCAGTTGACGTGCTGTGTGCGGTCCACTGGTGTGCAGAGGATGAGACTTTGGTGCCCTGGGAGATACTGACAGCCCCAGCCGTCAAGGAAGGTCTGTGGCAGCCACTTATAGCTGGTCACCTATGATCATGAAGCTCCTTGGAGGCTAGAGAGAGTGCCCGAAGCAGATAATCAGAGTAGCTCTGACTCTGTGTGGTCACTATTAGCCATGAGCACAGCTGGACTCATCTGGCTCATCCTGCTTCATGGCAATGCATTACACCCAGCCAATGAGGCACCTTCTAGCCAGGATGCTCCGCCAGAGCCAGCTACACAGCACATCTGGATCTATGGAGCTGCTGGAGGGGTGTGGCTTCCAGCTGCCCCCTATGCCATGGTCACAGCCCATGGTGCACTTGGTTAGGGGCTGGGGGCAGGCACTTTGCCACGTGGCAACTTGGAATCTTGGTCCTGACACACAGCACATGCTGTCACTCATCTGTGGCTGATGGATTCTTTTAGTGACCTTCAAGCTACTTGCAAGGTGATGCTCCAATAAGGCCTGCCTTTCCTTCACATTTGAGCCTCCTCACTACTCTGAAGTACATGATATGAAAAAGTTCTATTGTTGAGAAAAATCTGTTTGCATCATCACACCTTTCAATAGATTCTCTTGGCAACTATTATAAATTTTAAAGATTAAAAAAATATTTTAAATCATCAATTTACACAAATAAAGTTTCTCACTCATGTTGACTAGCAAGAGATGGTCATTAGCCCTAACCGGTTTGGCTCAGTGGATAAGAGCGTTGGCCTGCAGACTGAAGGGTCCCAGATTCGATTCTGGTCAAGGGCATGTACCTTGGTTGTGGGCACATTCCCAATAAGAGGTGTGCAAGAGGCAGCTGATTGATGTTTCTCTCCCATTGATGTTTCTAACTCTCTATCCCTCTTCCTTCCTCTCTGTAACAAATCAATAAAATATATTTTAAAATATATATATTTTTTAAAAAAGAAGTGACCATTAAAAAGTCAACACTAAGAAATGCTTATAGTCCTCTCAGGCATATCCTATCTAAAAAAAGAGTAATATGTAGATTGACCATCACTGCAACACATAAGATGGCTGCCCCCATGTGGTCAAAGATCCTGCTCCCATGAGGACACAAGATGGCTACCACCAGATGCCCAGCAGGGGATGGCAGTTGGAAGGGACCAGGCCTGCAAGGGAGGGCAGTTAAGGGTGTCAGGCCAGCAGAGGAGGGAAGTTGGGGGTGACTGGGCCTGCAGGGAAGAGCAGTTGAGGGGGGGGGACCAGGACTGCAGGGGAGGGCAGTGAGGGGCAAACAGGCTGGCAGAGAAGCAGTTAGGCATCCATCAGGCTGGCAGGGGAGTGGTTAGGAGGCAATCAGGAAGGCAGGCAGGCGAGCAGTTAGGAGCCAGCAGTCCTGGATTGTGAGAGGAATGTCCAACTGCCCGTTTAGGCCCCCTGGGATCGGGCCTAAACGGGCAGTTGGACATCCCTTGAGGGGTCCCAAATTGGAGAGGGTGTAGGCTGGGCACGAATTTGTTGCACCAGGCTTCTAGTAATCTTATATGCAAGTTATGTCCACAGAAGTAAGCTGAAGTTCCTAAGTAAACCATTTTAGAATATTTTACATGGAAATTTTATATAAACTCAACATTTAACAACTTCCCTTATACCCTACATTTTATTTTTATTATCACTTAATATAAAGACATACTAAAATGTTCACCAAGCCACAGAAAATTACCTCCAAACGTTCTGTTTTACACCAATATATCTTACAGATATTATCATTTTTTTATGTGCCCAAATGTGGAAAATAGTTGAGAATTACTGGAGAGGAAATATATCTGCAAATCATGATAACCATGTACCTTCTGTTAAAACAGACTTTGAATTTCTGCTTTAAGCCATTGCATCAACAAGAATGTTAAAAAAAAAAAAGCCCTAATGTGTTTGGCTCAGTGGATAGAGAGTTGGCCCTTGGACTAAAGGTTCCTGGGTTCGATTCTAGTCAAGGGCATGTACCTTGGTTGCAGGCTTGATCCCAATAGGGGGCATGCAGGAGGGAGCTCATCCATGTTTCTCTCTCATTGGTATTTCTAACTCTCTATCCTTCTCCCTTCCTCTCTGTTAAATCAATAAAAATATTTTTTTTAAAGAAAAACAAACTGTGGGTTTGCTGCAATTACTTCCTGCCTTCTCCAAGGCCATGTACTGTCAGTCCTCTCATTTCTCTTCTGAAACAACTTTTTCTCACGAGCTTCATCCCTCAGCTTAAAAAACAGGACCAATTTCTCCACCTTAAAAAGAAAGAGAGAATGTCCCAGCAGCTTTGCATCCTCTCGCAAGTATTTTCTCTCTCACCTTCCTTTCATCACCAGACTTTGCCAAAAAAATGTTTACACTGACTTCCTTTCTTTCCTCTGCCCTCATTGACTCCTCAACTTAAAATAGTCTGGCTCTTGCTCTGGCCAAAATCATCCAAGATAATCATTTTCTTCTTGCAATACCCTGTGATCTCTTTTCAGTCCTCATCATCTTTGACATCTTTGCTGACCACTCTTCTCCTTTTAAAAAAGTTACTCAGCACTTCCTATGAGTCAGGAATTGTGCTAAGTGCTTGCTTTTTTTTTTTTTTTTAGAATATTGTGTTAAATCTTCATGACAGCCTTATCTTAGATAGATCCCATTCTACCCATTTTTCAGATGAAGAAACTAAGACTCAAAGAGATAAGCAAAATTTCCCAAGATCACACAGTGAGTCAGTAAGTTAGTAAGTAAGTGGCAATATTGGGCATACATAAGTTGAAAATCTTTTCAGCCCTCGGTTATATTCTATGACATTTTGTTTGCCATCTTTATTCTTATCCTGTATTTCTGTTGCTTGTTAACAAAATTTGGGAAATTTTCGGTCATTATTATTTCAAATATTTTTTCCAAAGTTTCCTCTTTCTACTCTCTTTCTGGGACTCTGATGCCACAAACGTTGAGACCTTTTGGTATTTGCTTGTAGGAAAGAGAGAGCTCTTCAGTTCCTACACCCACCAAATCTTTTTTCTCTCGGCTGTTCAGACTGGACAATTTCCATTGATTTGTCTTTAAATGTAACAACTTCTGTTATCTGTGTTTTGACTCTTCAGTCCTTCTGGAGGGCTTTTTATTTAGCTATTTTATTTATTTATTTTTCAGTTCTCAAGTTGCCATTTGGTTCCTTTTTATCTTCACTTCTTTGCTGAGACTTTCTATCTTTTCGTTCATTTCAAGTCCACCCACTTTACTTCTTGGCACATTCCTATAATAACTACTTAAAAGTTACCACTCCAACCCAGCTGGCCTGGCTCAGCGATTGAGCATTGAACTAGATTCCCAGTCAGGGCACATGCTCGGGTTGCGGGCTCAATCCTCAGAGTGGGATGTGCAGGAGGCAGCCGATCAATGATTCTCTCTCATCGTTGATGTTTCTCTCTCTCTCCTTCTCACTTCCTCTCTGAAATCAATAAAAATATATATTTTTTAAAGTTACAATTCCAAAATCTGTGTCATCTCAGTGTGGGTATCTGTACCTTATCTTTTCTTGTGTGAGTGGATGTTTTCCTGGTTCTTGGCATGAGGAGTGATTTTGGATTGTATTTTCAGAGTGTGAGTGTCCTGAAATGAGACCTGGGGTCTTTTGTTTGAATCCTAAGGAGAATTTTGGTATTTGTGTTTAGCAGGCAATTGACCTGGTTGGATTCAGGTCACAAGTTCCAACCAGCCTTCTGTGGGTTGTGGCTCTAATGACAGTTCAGTTTTCAAAGTCTTTGCAGGGTTGCCTGGATCTGTACCCTGTGTGTGCCATCCAGTGACTAATGTGGAAGCAGCAGGTTTCTCTGCCCCGTAGTGCAGTTCTCAGAGTCTGTTCATGTGATTAGGGTCAGATCTACACATATGCAGATCAAGGGTGAGGCCCAGGGTTCCTATACACCTTGATGGAGTTGAATTCCTGATCCTGTCCCTCTCCATGATCTCCTTGATACTTTTTGATTCTGAGGCTTCCTTTTCAGGCTGGCTGTTTAGAAACCCCACTCTGCAGTGTATATCCTAGAACGTGGAGTATGCATTCCCAAACACGAACTCTGCACTCAATGTGAGAGGGCCAGTTTGAGTGCCACGCTTTCCTCTACCCTGGATCAATGCCAGTCAACAGGAGGAGAGAGTCCTTGAGCTGATGGGCTGACACCAATTAGGACACTCCTCAGGGGCTGAGGATGGACTGGACATTTGGGAAAATCGGGGATCTGTGAAGAACAGGGACATGGCTGTTGGCTAGAGAACCAGTAGTGTCTATACCCTGCTTATTTCCTCCTTTTCTTCCCTAAACCACTTAAAGTCACCATCACCCTCCCAATCCCTCAGGCTTAAAACCTCAGAGTTTTCAACTCTGTGCTTCTCCTTCCCACCCACACTCAGTCACATGCTCCGTCTAAAGAAGCCTCCTCATCAAGGCCTCTCTATTCGATCCTCACTATCTAGGACAGTGGTCGGCAAATTGCGGCTCACGAGCCACATGCAGCTCTTTGGCCCCTTGAGTGTGGCTCTTCCACAAAATACCACGGCCTGGGAGAGTCTATTTTGAAGAAGTGGTGTTAGAAGAAGTTTAAGTTTAAAAAATGTGGGTCTCCAAAGAAATTTCAATCGTCGTACTGTTGATGTTCGGCTCTGTTGACTAATGAGTTTGCCGTCCACTGGTCTAGGCAATTTTAAAAGCCTCCTCTCTAGTTTGATTGTCATCAGATCCCCCTCTCCATAATAAGCTTCCAAAATCACATGGTCAGAGATCCAAAGAGTATCTGATCATTAAACTCCTGTCTCCTATAAAAGAAAGTTTCGTTAGCTTTGTGACCATATCTACACCTGCCCTTCCAGAAGTATCTACGAAGCATGCCCCTCATGCCCCTCATGACACCCCCATGCCCCTCCTCCACCCTCTCAGCTGCATTTGACTAGAAGCCCATCTTAAATATACCCTGCATTTTCTTTGGCTCCAGCTGTGTCCTCCTAAAAGTCCCTTCTACCCAATCACATTATTCAAGGCTCAGCAGTTATCGCCCTTCTCCTTAGGTCTTATGGGCATCTCTGCCTTAGGTCTTGATCACAGATGCCCCAAATCACACTGTTGTCTCCTCACATGTAGATCATGAGCTATTTAAGATGGGAGATCATCTCTTATTCTCTTTTGTAGTTCCCACAGAGCCTGGCCCAGATTCTCAGACATAGTGGATACTCAAATCATGGTTGTTCCATTGGGTTCAATTAAATGGGCTTGATTCTTTAGCCTCTAGTGTAACATTTTTGGAATCAATGCAGTCCAGAAAAATAATTCTTCTTCTAATGGGCTCCTGTGAATATCTTTCTCAGACAGAAAATTAACAAGACAAATTATTCTCTCTGCAACATAGCCTGCTCATTTTGTATTATTAATCACTTTGTAATTACTTGGTCAGTATCGGTCCCACCACCATATGAATGGTTTCATTTCATTCTTTCAAAGCAGGAACTGATCTTTCTTTTTTTGCACTAGATGCCTGACACCTACCAGAGTTTCAGGTTTGCAGAAACACTCACAAATAGGTATTCCTTGAAAGGAGTTAAATAGAGACAAGATAAAGTTTTAAGTTTGTTATGTAACATTGAAAATTGCAATGATATAAATAAACTCAGAAGTCGAGAATCACCTGAACAACAGATGTAAAATACAGTCCATCTTTAGCAATATAAACTTTGTCTTTTTCTTCTCTCTCTTTCTCCCACTTAATTTCCAAATTACTTCATTCTCCTTTCTTTTCCCTCCTCGTTTGTTCCTTCATTTCCATTCTCATCTTCTTACACATAATAGAGTTTTTAGCTTATCATATGGCCAACTAGGTAAATTGACATTTCTCAGTCCTCCGTGAAGCTTGGTATAGCCATGTCTCTAAGTTCTGGCCAGGGAGATGTGAGTAGATGATATATGCAACTTTGAGATCATACCCTTGAGGTAAAAGTCTATGCTACCCCCTTCTACTTATCTCCTTCTCAAGAGCTGAAAAGCAGATGTGATGGGTAGAACCACAGAAGTTATTTTGGCCCACAAGCTGGAAGCTGCATGTTAGGTGGAGCAAGAAAGTAAAAGAAACCTAGATCTCTAACTCCATGTAGCCCTCCCTGGCTTCTTCCACCCACATTGATAGGAAAATGATCCAGAGGAATGTCTATTATATTTAAGCTACTGCTGCTACCCTTGTCTCTAAGATAAGACCAATATTTACACTCTTAATAATACAATGCATGGCCATCTTTACGGCCATTTTTCCAAATAGAAAAAAAAATTAATTAAATGTATATATCTCCGTACTTTCCTTAAGTGTTTTAGGGGGATTCTTGGCCAATAATTCCCTTTGCTTTTTTAGGCCATAAATTAAGTATTTAGTTCTTTTTATTGAGAAATTAATGAAAGATTCAGAACTCAGAGACAAACATTACTCAACAAGCCTTTTCCCTTTTGCTGTCTACTCAAGGGAACATTAAATAATCATCAGTAATGTTATTACTAGATTTTTTTCTTTGTCCCAAAAGTCCTAATGGGGACAGTCTTCTAACCTGTTACTTATAAACAAGATAATTCTTGGTAGACATCCAATTACAATTTTCCCTTTCTCATTTAGACACTGAAAGGTCAACTTACTCTATTTTTAATAGAAATATCACAAAATAAGCATTCTTGTCTCAAGAATTAGAACAAGATATTTAAAAATTGCAAAAATATCTTATGCTTGCATTAATTTCCTATGCTAACTGCCAGAAACCTGTCTCACTAATACAAAGATGTGAACAGGAAACCTGGAAGGCTGGTCAACAACCTTAATTGCTCTAACCACTCACTGTTTAGTTGAAATATTGTTAACTGAAGCAGCCTCCACCTCTGTTTGTCTTACGTATTTTTGTTATTGGAATTTCCTGCCTAACGGCTATGGGTGTGTCCCAATGTCTCAATAAAAGGGATAGAAAGGCCAGAGCAGTGTGTAGTCCTCCCACTGCCCCCAATATTCCCAAATTAATACTTTTCTAGTCTCTTTTCATTTGTATGCGGCCTTTTCCAGAACCCAAACCCTGAACCGGAACCCTGAACCATGTGGGACGTGAAAGGGGTTCCCGCAGCTAACATGTATTGTCCTTTGGAAATGAGATATCTTGCACCCACTGCCCATGTCATTCTCTTATATGAGAGTTCCAGATGAAAGAAGTATTGTCACATGGTAAAAAAATATATTTAAAAAATAAAAGGTTTGGTCTATGGATGTAGGATTTTTCAAAAAGTATCTTTATCCTTGTTGATAAGTATTGATATACATATCATAATGTCAATTGCCTATATCAGTGTTCCATTAATAGATACAGTGGTACTTTGAAATATGAGTGCCCTAACATACGAGATTTTTGAGATGCGAGCCATCGAGCGAGCGATTTTTGCTTTGAAATACGAGCAACATTTGAGATAGGAGTAATCGCGTGGATTGGCCGGCCGCACACGACCCACCAGTTTACCGCGACTCTCATAGTTTCCCACGCCTCAAGGTTACGAAACGAATTAAACTCGTATCTCGAGGTACCACTGTATTTAGATTCTCTGTATGTTACCATAAACAATCTTTTGTTTAACCTTATCATACATATCATTTCTCACCAGCATAATTGTCTCCTCAGTACAAATCTAAGAAGTTGACTTGGCTAAGACAAAGTTATGCACCATTTTATGTGTGGATACATATTCCCAAACTGCCCCCCAGAAAAGTACATCCATTCATTTATTATTTACTCAGTAACTATTTCTCAAGCTTCTTCTATGTTCCAAGAACTGCTCTATATGCTGGGAATATAATAGTGAATAAAATGGACAAAGTCCCTGCCCTCAGGGAGTGTACATTCTAATGCAGGACAACAGATAATAAACAAATAGCTAAACACATAATATACTGTCAAGTGGTGGTGAGTGCTAGTAAAGCAAAATAAAACTGAGTAGGGACTGGAGAGTCATGGGAAGTGGGGCAGGGAGCAGGGAAGGAATAGTGTAGTTTCTACACAAGATGGTGGGGCCGGGACCAGGAGGAAGAGACATGATGACCCAGGTGAGTGACCTAGAGGAACAGTGGTTCAGAGAGAAGGAACAGGAAGTGCAAACAAATCTGACCTGGGAACAGGCCTGGCATATTTCAGGGCTGGAAGAGCAGTGTCTCTGGGGACTTGAACAAGAGGAAGCCGTGGGAAATGTAGGTGGCCATTAGCTAGGTCAGACCAGAAGATGCACTTTAGGGGGAGGCATGTCTGTGAGGGGCTTGCGGGCCATTTGCAGAGTGTTGGGATTCATTATGATGTTGACCAAAGGAATACGAGATTCTAGTCTGAAAATATTAAAAGGAGAAGGAGAAAGCTGGAATCAGGTCTGCTTTTATTTGTTTAATCACCACATCTCAGCCTTCCATTCATTAGACACTCCTCAGAATGTCTGTATTCCTCCCCATCCCTTCCCATTTACACCTGGGGTTTGGCAAGACTACCTGGGAGGTGACTTAAGCTCCGCTTGCAGATATTATTATGAGGTCTTACAATGCCTCTTAACTGTCGTCAGATTTGAAAGCTTCTTTTGCTGCCTCTTAACTGGACTAAGAGGTTCTCTGCTTCCCAGTTGGAAACCCACCGGCATCTAATAAAAACTCAGCAACATGGGTTCATCCTGGCTAATGTGTAAACTTTCCCCAAGCCATCTAACACAGGATCTTTAATATGGAACATATTCTATAAACATCTGCTGGCTAAACAAAAGAATGTGTTCACAAATTTTCTCTCAAGATACCTTTACCTCGCAGGTACTCTCTCCCGTTAATTTGATTAGTGTCCTTTTAAAAGGACACATCCTGGCCATGTTCTCCAGCTATAAGAACTTCCTGAGCTGGGCCTCTGGGTGTCTTCTTACTATCTGCTGGGAGGGTCAGGGAACTTAAATGTGCCCAATGAGAGCAGCTGCAGACAGCATTAAGGTCGCAGGTGTGAGTAGACACAGTGCTTCCCTCTGCCACAGAATATCTGCCTGAGATGACAATTTCCTCTACAGTGATGCTTCAGAAATGCACAGAAAAAAATAAGACTCAGTAAGAGAAAAATGAATTTTTTAAGAAAATAAGCCCAGGAAAAAAAGTGATTTGTTGATAATGGAAATTATAACATTGGCTAATTTACTATTCTTTAGTTTAAACAAAAGAATATTTTCTTTTGGTTATAAAAGTAATTCATACTCATTACTGGAAATTTTTTTAAACTGAAGAAGCATAAAGATGACAATAAAAATTACCCATAATCCATTATCCAGAGATAGCCACTGTTGACATTTTGCTGATTTCCTTCCATTTTAAACATAGTTATGATCATACCACACATGTATAGTTTTATATCTTTCTTTGTCGCCTGACAACAAATTAAAAAATAGATAATTTACCCAGCTGGTGTGGCTCAACGGTTGAGTGTCAACTGATTCCCTGTCATGGCATATGCCTGGCTGGCTCAATCCCAGTACAGGGTATGCAGGAGGCAGCCAATCAATGATTCTCTCTCTTCATTGATGCTTCTATCTCTCTCCCTCTTCCTTCTTCTCTGATATCAGTAAAAAGAACAAGATACATAATGTTCTAATTATGCCATTGTCATAATTTATATTATATGCCTATTATGGACAATTAGTTGTATTCCAATCTATATCATAAACTCTTATAAACAGTACTCCAGTGGACATTTACATAATCATTGTTCAAATCTCTGATCAATGCCCTAAATGAGAAACTCAGAAGTCAGAAGTATAATTATTTGGAATTATTTGGTGTGTGTGTGTATGTGTGTGTGTGTGTATATCTATCTATCTATATGTGTGTGTGTGTGTGTGTGTGTGTGTGTGTGTGTGTGTGTATGTATATATATATATGATATATTTTAAAGGGTTTTTGATAAATATTTCAAACTGCTTTTTAAGAAGGTTGTATACACTCCCCTCTTACTACTTCAACCAGCCCCCACTCGCCATTATATTTTAAGAGAGTAGCAAATACATGCTGGGTTCAAATCCCAGCTCTACTATCTTAGGGAATTTGTTTAACTTCAGTTTCCTCATCTGTAAAATCGGGATAGTAATGGTATCTAGCTCATAGGGTTACTATGAGGATTATATGAAATGATAATATAAAATCGCCTAGTACACACCCTGGCACCATCACAGGTAGTCAACAAATGTTAGCAAACTTACTGTCAGTAACCTGCAAAATCACTCTTCCCCGAGTCTGTTCTAGCCAGAGTGATATATGGATGCAAAACCCCCTACACACAGTCCAGGAAAATACTAAGCTTCCTGTTTAATAAAACTGTTCATTAGCTGAAGTCGCTCAATTATTGTATCCACACACAAAGCCTCATTATTCTTAAAATAGTAGCCTATTTGGTTACCACCTGGAGGAAAAGAAGATCTTAGCAAAGGTGCTTTTCTGCCCTTAATACATTATTTTAATAATGATAAATTGTTCTTTATTATTTCAAGGACAACATTTATTTAAGGGGCAATGGCTCCAATTTGGAAAAATATTTTTTTTCCCAGAAAGAGAGGAAATCAACATAAATAGCTTTGTATTTCATCATCATAAATAGGCCTCATTGGCAGTTAGTACATTTTAGCCGTAGTCTCTCCATAGACATCAATGTTGGGTTTTGCCTCTTTTTAATGTCCCTAAGCAACTTAATAAGAAAAAGCCATTCCAATTAATTTAGAAGGGCCATCAAAATTTTGTGTAGAATTTGATGAGTTTTTGGTTTAGCTATGCCCAGAATGGTTGGTTAAAATGATTTCAAATAAATGAAATCACTTGTAAAAAGCTGTTTAGCAGATGGGTGCCCTAAAACTGTCCCATGAAGTGAGTTTAGCTCTATTCAAACCAAAAATAGAGCATTTTCTATTGCTTTATGCCAATGCATTGCCTTAATCTTTTTATAAAACTAGTTATTTATTAGGTGTGGAAACATACGTATTTATCTTCTAGAGAGAAACCACTCAAAATTGCTCTGTATCTATTGTCTAAAAGGCTATAACTAGCCCTAACCAGTTTGGCTCAGTGGATAGAGCGTTGGCCTGTGGACTGAAGGGTCCCAGGTTCGATTCCAGTCAAAGGCATGTACCTTGGTTGAGGGCACATCCCCAGTGAGGAGTGTGCAGGAGGCGGCTGATCGATGTTTCTCTCTCATCGATGTTTCTAACTCTCTACCCCTCTCCCTTCCTGTCTATAAAAAATCAATAAAATACATTTTAAAATAAATAAATAAGAAGCTATAACTACCAGTGAGATAAATACACAGAATGTGTTCTCAATTCTTTGGAGTTCCTTGACATTGTGTCATCACTTAGGAGAGAAATGCTGGGGCATTTCATGCTGTAAAAACAACAGAGGAAATGAAATTGTTGCCGCTGCTTTCACCTGAAGTTTCTTCTCTGGAAATACTCATTAAAAAGCTTTGGTCTGACGCCAAAGGTAGCATTTGGGAACAGAAAACTGAGTCAATTTTTCCCTTACTGAAGTACAAATATGGCCAGTGTTTCCCTATCCTATTTTCCTTCTCCTTACTCTGAGGTCAGTGTTATCAGACCTGTAAATTTCCCATGTGGTATATATGATAACAAATAGTTGAGTTTAGACATTTTTTAATCCAACTGTTTTGGCCTAAAAAAGATGGGTAATTCCTCCTGTGAGATGGATTAAGGAAAAATTATAACTCAGAGTTGCCCAGAACCTGAATAAGAAAAAGAAACCCCTTCCTTCATGCTGCAGTCAAGATCACAACTTGACAAGCAAAGCGCTAGATTCTGCCCCAAATGGCCTCTTTGGCTAGCACAATTGTACACTGCACCCTAACATTCATCTGCACAAATGCTTTAGGTATTGCTGAATTCCTACAGCAACATAAGAAAAGCAGCAGGGACAAACAGTGAAATATAACTTCAGACCTCAGCTCTAATCCAGAAATTAAAATGTTTGTATTGTGAATTTGCATGTGCCAAGGTCTATAGAGAAGGGGTCTATGAATTTCTAAAGGATAATGGTGGTATAAAGGCCTCTTTATATATTTCTCATTGTTTCTTATATTACTTTCTCAATAATAATTTGTGAGAAGGTCTACTTTTCTGTTAAGTATGACCTCAAGAGCCAGACCATATGGATTCAAATCCTAGCTCTGCTACTTACTATCTACATGACTTTCAGTGACTTATATGCCTTTTTCTTCAGTTTGCTTATTTGTAAAAAGGAAAATGATAATAGTAATACGTAACTTGTAGGTTATTATTATTATTCTATGTCTATCACAGCTCTTCTAAAAACAATATATTATCTTTAAAAAGGAGGACACTATCAGTTGTCATAATCACTCTGAGTTGAGCTTCAACTTTGGAACTCTGAGCAGACCCTTTTTTATAAGTGGCTATTTGGTTTCTATTTACAGCCATGACAGGCTAGCTTGATGGAAAAATTCTCCCATGAGAACAACTATAAGAGCCAAATAAAACTCAAATATATATATATATATATATTTTTTTTTTTTTCTGAAGAACCACCAAAGCAACATCAGGACCTTGAAGGGTTAAGATCCTTGAAAGAAGGAAAACTCACTAAGATAAGTCCATATCCCCCATTGAGTCATTTCTTGACTCACACACATAATGAATATAGTACTGAGAAACTGAGAAGAAGTTGCTGTTAAGAAGCAGAGAAGGTGAGTAGAGGTTTCAGTAGACTCAGTGGAGTGAGAAATACTGATGTTCAGGGTCACCAAAGCAACCAGAACTTGAAATGCCAAGATCTTGGAGTGAAAGAAAGTGAAACTTTTTGCCTCTACATATTTGACAATTAGTAGACAGAAAAGGCTAAGAGTTAGAAAAGCAGAACAAAAAGTGGTACGAAGAGACTAAGAAATTAAAATAAATGACAGTACCACAGGGCTAGATAAATAAATATGAACATTTAGAGCCTAACAATCAGGGTCGCCTTGGTAAATACTCCTGCTTTCAAGTGAAACTCATAGGAATAAGGATAAACGATTAAAATTCAACCTCAAATCAATGTTTTCCATGACTGGTTTAAGTTGTCCTACATTTAATCCTACTGCCTGCCAGAGTTAACATCATCAAGAAGCTCTACAGCTGAGACTGGTTTGGCTCAGTGGAGAGAGAGTCGGCCTGCGGACTGAAAGGTCCCAGGTTGGATTCCGGTCAGGGGCCTGTACCTTGGTCGCGGGCGCATCTTCAGTGTGGGGCATATGCAGGAGGTGGCTGATCGATGTCTCTCTCTCATCAATGTTTCTGACTTTCTATCCCTCTGCCTTCCTCTCTGTAAAAAATAAATAAAATATATTTTTTAAAAAAAGAAGAAGAAGAAGAAGCTCTACAACTTTTCATGTATAATATCTGACATTTAATCAAAAATTAGCAGGCATACCCAGAGACAAGGACAAGAGAAAAAATATACAATAGGAGTAGACACACAGATGATCCAGATACTGGAATTATCAGACAGAATATAAAATAACTCTGATTAATATGTTCAAGAAATTAGATGACAACATAGATAATTTAATTAGAGAACTAAAATCCATGACTAAAATAAGCCAATTAGAAATTCTAAAACTGCAAAATACCATAACTGACATTAAAAATTTAATAAATTAATTTAACAATAGTTTTAGACACAGATGATGAAAGCTTTAGTGTCCTGGAAGATTGATTGCCAGAAAATATCCAGTTGGAAGTGTGCAGATCAAAACCAAAAATATGGAAAACACAGAAAATAGCATGAAAAACACATAGGACATTGTGAAAAGGTCTAACATATGTATAATCAGGGTTCAGAAGAGTTCCAGAGGGAGATTGAGTTGGGAGCAATAGAAATAATATTTTAATGATGGAACATTTTCCATAATCAATTTAAAAAGATTAAGTTACAGATTCAAGAAGTACTGCAAACCTCAAGCACAATAAATGCAAAGAAAAACACATCTGAGAAGGTCATGATCAAATTCTCAGGGGAAAAAAGAATATCCTATAAACAAACAGACTATCATCCCAAACAAATTACCTTCAAAGGAGCAACAATAAAAAAACAACAAAAATACAGGAACTTCTAAATAGAAACAATGGTAGCTGAAAGAAAATATCATAAGCAAAAACATATTTGTTACTATTTGGGCTAATTTCAGAGAGGGACAGAGATAGAAACATCAATAATGAGAGAGAATCATTGATCTGCTGCCTTCTGCACACCCCACACTGGGTATCAAGCCCGCAACCTGGGCATGTGCCCTGATCAGGAATCAAACTCTGACCTGTTGGTTCACAGGTCAATGTCCAATCACTGAGCCATGCCAGCTGAGCAAGCAAAAGCATCTTTTAAAAATTAATCCAAAATAAAGACATTTAAGGCAAACAAAAAGTGAAAGAATTTGGAGAAATTAAAAACCCTGGAAACTAAACATACATGAATAATGACTACATAAAATAATTAAAATGGCTATTTGGGGACTTAAAAAAGCTAATGCCAGCAGCTTGCCTTTCGGGTCTCGTTTGAAAAACAATTTTCATTCTTTCTTAAGAAGCAAAAAAAGGATGATCTTGACCAGGAATATTGTTTCCTTCCACATTAGGGGTAATACAGCATCATAATACTAATCCAACACGTCTACTCACTGAAGAATAAGACTTGTGGTGGGCCTTTGAGGGGTTATTTAAAACCTTATTAGTGGCCCTGGCTGGATGGCTCCTTTGGTTGGAGTGTCATTCCATACACCAAAAGGTGGCAGGTTTGATTCCCAGTCAGGGCACATACCCAGGTTGTGGGCTCAATCCCCAGTTGGGACCCGTGCAGGATAAAACTGCTGGATGTTTCTCTCTCACATCGGTCTCTCTCTCTCTCTCTTTCTCTTTTCTTCCTCTCTCTAAAATCAATTAAATAACCTCATCAGTCACTGTTTAGGAATCAATGCCACAAAAAATCACCAAGGGCAATGCTACTGTGTTACAGAGCTCTGACTTGCCCTGTATACATTATCCCAACAAATCATTCCTACAGGGGAAGTGTTTTTCTCTCTGTCTTACAGGAATTCAGAAAAGTTAAGGAAATTGCCCAAGTTGCACAGTTAGAAATGGAGGGAGGCTGGATTTTAACCTCAGATTGAAAAGCCCATGGTCTTTTCACCTCCTCAGGCTATATAGGCTAGAAAGATTCCAGCCAGTGGAATAATAATGCTAGTGCATATAATAATTAAAAGGATGGTCTAAATGTGCATAGCATACATAGAATAGTCTTCAAAAATAAAGCGAAGAGATGGGTAGATGAATTGGATGGATGGATGGATGGATGGATGGATGGATGGATGGACGGATGGATGGAGTCAGACACAAAAGCCCCTGCCTCAGCTCACAGATTGAGTATTTGTACTGTAAATCCAGCGATAATCCTGCAGTTTACAGGAAATTCTCTATTCAAAAACTGTCAGAATGGGCCCAGAAACTGTCTTAGCAGTTCATTGTCACCTGCCATTAGTCAATCTTTTAAAATGCAAATAAAACAAATCAAAACAAAGACAAATAAAACTCTGATATATTTGCATGTTAAATAATTTAAACAGTACCCAGAGGTATTCAATAAAAACAGGTTTTCCTCCTATTTCAAAGATCCAATTTCACTCTCCATTAATCACTGATTTTCTAAGCTCTTACAAGTATAGATCTCTATCTATACTATACCTGTATCCACATGTATAAATGTGTGTGTATGTGTGTATACTTTTTCCTTGCACAAATGAAGTATATTATACACTAATCTGAACCTTCATTTCACACAATGAAGATTGTTCCTATCACACATACAAATCTAACAAATTTTTTAAATAGCTGTCTAGTAATCCATTGAAAAGATCAATAATGTTATATTTAAACAATCCCCTGTTAATGGGCATTTAGAGTGTTTCAAGTGTTTTGATGTTAAAAATAATACTTTTAGTGAAAACTGTCTTTAAATATATATGGAACTAGTTTATAGAATAAATTCCTAGAAGTGGAATTACTGAGAAAGTTTATGTGCATTTTTTATTAGGGCTGCATTTTTTATTTTGACAGCTATTATCAATTAACCCTCCAAGTAGAGGGTGATTTTATCATTCATGAGGCTGAATGTCCAGGAGCTGTATCATATCCAGAGAATTTGTTAAACTGACTCAAGATGCAGAAAAGTTTGCAAAATTAATAAAATCTTTATACTTGAGCATCAATAAGCAATAATGGCACCTTTCCTGGATTTTTTTTCTTGAAACCCATTGTTAGTATTTTTGAGATTCTTCAAGAAAGTATTGATAACATATGGATGTTGCCTATAGAAACTGTGTTGTGAATATTTAGGACTCACCTTCCTCCTCACTGGGAAGTTGCCACTTAACCATTGTGAAGAGTGCAAAGCGGCAGTTTTAGAAGAAGCTGGTGTGTGTGTGTGTCTTAATCTAAAAATAGTAACTACTTCTCTCATTGTATAGTGATTATCTCACAGAGATAACTTGCTACCAATTTACAAAATTCATTTTTTTCTTTTTTAAAAATATTTTTATTGATTTCCGAGAGGAAAAGAGAGAGAGAGGGGGAGGGAGAGAAACATCAATGATGAGAGAGAATCATGGGTCAGCTACATCCTGCACACCCCACACTGGGGATTTAGCCCACAACCCGGGCATGTGCCCAGACCGGGAATCAAACCAAGATCTCCTGGATCACAGGTCACCCACTGAACCATGTCAGCCAGGCCACTTTTAAAAAATTCTTACCTGTTCATTATATAATTTGATTTACCCTAATTTGCAGATATGGAAATTAGGAAACCCAATGGTTTGTTCATGTTCACATAGCTACCAAGTAGCAGAAAGGGGCTAGAACCTAGGTCTTTTGATCATAGATTCAAAGATACTCTACCATAGTCTTTCTGGTTCAGCTCACTATTTTTCTCCCTGCTGCTAAAACTTTTCACCACCAAAGAACCAGCCTCATCAGCAGGTCATGCTTGGGGTTGCTATGCAATTAGAAACATAAAGCTCTGCTTCCTACCCAGATTGGTCACCTTTCAGGATCAGAGCTGTACCGGACCCAGACTGTCAGATGGCATCAAAGCACTGGCTGATTTATGCTCAAATTCAATGACACCTATGGAACAGAACTGCAGGCACGCTGACAGCAGAGTCCTTGCTATGTTACCTTATAAGATACTCTAGGGTTGACAGTACCTACCTACAGATTCACATTTAACAGTTTCAATTGATCATAAGTCCCTTTGGGATCACACTCACTTCTTCCAAGATGGGCTGCCACTCTAAATTATGGCACTAACCATACAGCCCAAAGTCTTCTGTTCAGGGCCTGGGATTATGATCTGTCTATGTATCAAGAATAATGATAGCCAAAACTGGTTTGGCTCAGTGGATAGAGCGTCGGCCTGTGGATTAAAGGGTCCCAGGTTCGATTCCGGTCGAGGGTATGTACCTTGGTTGCGGGCACATACCCAGTGGGGGGCGTGCAGGAGGCAGCTGATCGATATTTGATGTTTCTAACTCTCTATCCCTCTCCCTTCCTCTTTGTAAAAAAAAAAAAAAAAAGATAAAGGCAGGCATCCTGAGCTATTTATTGGCCTCATATTGGTCAGTATTTCTCAATCCAGCACTATTGATAATTTGGGTGCTGGGCAAGGCTAACCTGTGCACTGTAGAATGTTTAGCGATGTTTAGCTTCATTTCTCTATCCACTAAATGCTGGTAACAATCTCCCAAATTATGACAGCCAAAAATGTCTTCATACACTGGGGAGCAAGATTGCCTCCAGTCAAGAACCCCTGAGATAGGGTCTTAATATATTGTGCCAAATTCTCAAAAAGACCTTGATTCCCAGTGTTGAAACTATTATGTGAAATCCCATATTACATTACATAATCTGATTCACAAGATAAAGCTAGACTACCACGTTGGCCCATTACTCAAAGTTAATGGGAAAGAAATAGCTTTCTGAATGTACAAAATTACAACTGTAGTTTGCAAACAACTATGTCAAGTTAACTGCTTACAAAGGGTGTTGTTTCTTATCTCTAAAGACTTCAGATAAAGAAAATTAAATTGAGCATATTCTTCCATCAATGGCATCAGAAGCCCCTTCTCTTATACGTGTGTCTGCAGGTATTCATGTATTTCTTTTCTTTATCCCCATTTCTCATGCTCGGCCTCCTCACTCCTCAGTGGGATCGATCTTAATCTACTGAACATGTATCTTTCTGTTTGTAAGTGTCCTTGTGTGATGTGTATCATTTTGAATATATTCTTCTTATTTAAAAAAAAGAGGTCCACAATCACTTATTCACATTTCTGAAACCTACAGAGTTCTGGACTCCAAACATCTTTTCTCAAACTCAGCAGCAAAATCTTAATGCAAGGGACAGGAGATTATTTGTATTCCTTATCCATTTAGCATAACCATCCCTACATGTTGCTGCAGAAACTCTGTGTTTAATCACGAAATGCTGCCTCTGCGCTTTCTAAAATCCAAAATTTTAAAATTCCAAACCAAATCTGACTCCAAGGGATTTATTATATACAGATCTTACTCCGTTTTTATCTTATATCTGTACCCAGTATTATGTTTTTAAGATCTACCCATGTTACTGCATGCACATCCAGTCATTACTATAACTGCTGCAGAATATTCCATGAAGTGGATCCCTCACATTTTACCTACCCACTGTCCCAGTGGTGGGCAGCTACATGGCCTCCAGCTCCCCACCACTCCAGCGCCTTAATGAACATCTTCACACATGTCTCTTTAGGAGCCTGGATAAGAATCTCTTTGGGAAACATTCTCATGGTAGAACACTGGGTCCTCAGGTGTCACGTACTTAATCTGATGTCTTTTTCTTCCCTTATAGCATTGGCCAATGTCAGACATTATGTAGTAGTGATCATGGCTCCAAGCTATATCAGAATGCCTTCCAACATGGCTGCATCTGTCTTCTTGCTGCATTATAGAAAGGATCCTGGAATCTTGCATTTCCACCCATACTTGTCAGTATCCACGCTCCTGTTTTTGCCAGTCTCATAGTTACAAAGCGATATCTTATTCTTGTTTTCATTTGCATTTTTCTGATTATAATATATCTGAGCATCTTGTGATGCTGGTTGGCCTTTGGGGTTTCCTCTCTGTAAATCCTGTCCAGAGGCTTTGCCCTTTTTCACTGGGATTTCTGTCTTTTTCTTTCTTGTTTACAGGCGTTCCTGTGTACTTCCCTATTGAGTGTAGGCATTGCAAAATATCTCCTCCTAATCTGCCAGCTGACTGTTAACTTTGTCCACGATTAACAGGAAATCATACTATAGAAATTCTTAATTTTTATGTAATCAAATTGATCAGTATCCTTGCCTTATGGCTTGGGGCTTTGATTTTTTTTATAAAACCTTTCCCATCCTTGAGTGACAACATAGCCTCCTACATTTCCTTCTACTACTGTAGTAATTTTATTTTTCATATTTTTTCTTTAATCCACTTCCAAATGTCTTCACCTCTGAATTTTGTTTTAGGTTGGAGCCTAGTTTATCTTTCACCAAACATGGAGCACTTTCTGTTAATAATCCATGCTTCCCTCATTAATCTGCACTTCATACTAAATACCCAGACATACGAGTCCATTCTAGTTTCTCTATTTTTGTTTCAATAGTTCATTTGGCTGAATATTCCATAGTAGAACTAATAGTAGTTCTACTATTTTTCTTTTGACAAACACTAATTTTATTACTATTCCTTTGAACTATGATTTCATATTCCACATCTTTATGATTCCTTTACAAATTTAGTTGAGATTTTATCCATAGACTTTTGTTGTTATATATTTTAGAATAGGTTTTTATTTAGTTTCTCAGAAAGTTTATTTGTAATTTGTATTGGGATTCCATTGAGTATATAAGTTAACTAAAGGAGACTATATATGGAGTTCTTTATATATTAAGATCTTTCGCCCAAGGATATGGAATGTATTTCCATTTCACTTAAGTCATTCTATGTCCTTGAGTAGACTTTTAAATTTTCCTTTTAAAGACTATTCTATACTTACACTAACTCATGGTAATAAATACAACCCAAAAATATGGGTATTTTATTATCACCATTTTCCAAATGGGGAAACTGAACCCAGAGTGATAAGTAACTTGCCCAAGAACACACAGGAACACCACAAGTAACAAATAGTTTAGAATCCATACTCTTAACCTCTGCATTCCCTCTCTTCCTACAGGCAGTTATTTTATGTAGTTTGACTGCAACTGTGAGTAGTATCTTTTTCATAATTTATGTATTATCTGGTATATTATTGTTATTATACTAGAGGCCCCATGAATGAAATTTGTGCAAGGGGCTCAGCCCCGCCCACCACAACAGCCACCTCTACCTGGGCCCCTGCCCACTGCGGCTTTATCCAGAAGGTGGTCCGGAAGGACATCCAGAAGGACATCTGGTTTCATTAGCATATTATGCTTTTATTATTATAGATTTTCTAATTGGCTGTTGCTGATGTAGAGAACTTAGTTGTTTTTTGTAAGTTGATATTTGTATCCAGTGAAGTTCTATTGTTCCTGTTGCTTTTCTGTACATCAACTGTGAATAATAACAATTTGGTTTGTTCCTCTCCAATTTGTAAATCTCTCGTGTCTTTTTCTTTCCTTATAGCATTGGCCAAGACTCCCAGGACAATGTCAGACACTATGTAGTAGTGATCATGGCTCCAATAATGCCTCATGTAGAAAGTTTTTCACTTTATCTTGACTACAGGATGTGCAGAGAACTGTTTCACAAAAGAACAGGTTAGAAGCTGTGTCTGGTGGCCAAGCCTACATTCTGAGCAGAGAGGCCTGTGCTTACATATGCCCCAGAAATCACTTCTCTGTCGGACACCGCCTTCCCGGGGAGAAATAGCTCAACTGTGATAAACTTGACTTCTGACTTTAAGTATATTTAACTGCATCCTAAAGCCTATGGCAACAACACAGCTCTGCACCTGTCATTTGCTTTACCCAATCTGCTAAATGTAATTGTTTCTGACAACCCCTTGGTCTCTGTCTCCATGGGGAAGTTCAGCCAGTAGCACTGGGAGGAGGCTTAAGTGATCAACTATTGCTCTCCTTTACACACATCTAAAAGCCCCTCAGGTGGAAGCCTCATTATCTTCAAGCGAATGCCTGGGGGTGCGAGGGAGAGAGAGAGACTGATGCCAACAACTGGGAGAGCTTGAATAAGACCAGAGGCTCCTAGAGCTTTCTCCTGATTGGCTTCATCAGCCCACCTTCAGAGAGGCTGGCCCAGCCACATGTTGATGGTAGCATCTCAGGGCTTACAGTGATCGCATCTACCCCGAGGCCAATGGGCCCCAGAGGAGAGGAGGAAGAAACACCCGCTCTTCTCTCCTGTGTTCCTAAAGGTTTATCCCTATTTAAGACTGGTGAATCTGTACAATGGTGGACACCGACGGCTCCACAGAGAAGTCCTGGGACCTTAGAGCTCCACAGAAGCCTTGAGTGGGTGACCAAACACCCCCTTCCCTTTCATCGACACCCAGGGTGACTAATGCTTGGGTAGAAATGAGTGAACTGAAAAGTCCCACAGGAATCTCAAACCCAGCACGTCCAAAATGGAACTTGTCCCTGTCTCCTCCAATCTCACTCCCCTCTTCCAGTAACCCCAGTAACCAGGACCCGGAACAACCTCCATTCCATGATTCTCAGTGTCCGTCTGGTCCTTACGCCTGAGGAGTTACCCAGCCTCGGCCCCTCTCTGTCCACCCTTGTTCTCCATTCTAAATGGGGCTTGGGCCACACCCTCCCAACTGCTCCCTCCCCTCCACTCCTGACTCCTGGGATCCATCCTCCATGCTCCTGCTGGAGAAATCTCTGCGTCGTACAAACCAGACCATCTATCCTGCCTAACACTCTAGAACAACTGTCCCCAACCTTTCAGACCCCAGGGACTACCTGGTTGGCGACCGCTGCTCTAGAAGGCTCCCACCACCCTCAGCAGAATGCACACCCCTTTTCACGGCATCCACCAACCTCGTGGCACAGCCTCCTCATCCTGTCCAGTCTCCCCCCACCGGGCAGCAGGACCCCTAGATAGCCACTTCCCCCACCCTCCCTGACCGTGCTTCTGATGACTGTTCCCCCTACCTGGAACCTGCACCCCCTTCCACTGGAAGTGGTCTCAGGCCCATTCATCCTTCAACGCTCAGGTTGGAGGGATGGGGGGACGGTGCTGAGGAAGGACCTCTGCTCTTGGGAGCCTTTGCTGCTGCTTCACCCACCCCACCCACACACCCCAAACCCCCATTGCTCCTGCTGAGGTGCCCTCTCTCTGGGCTTCTCCTCCCAGGAGCTGGGTATCCAGTCCACAACATTGCCACCATTCTCTCCTGGACCCTGTAAGAATCTGGATTCTTGAAGACAGTAGGTTATTACATAGTCTGTTTTCATCCCTTCTCATGTTTAAGATGGTGCCCATGGGCAAGACACATTGGGTCCGATGCGGTATGGGAGTGCCCCAAAGGGACCTCTTCACTGTTAGGTGTTCCGCTCCGGGCACCAGGTCCGCTTGGCACATTGTAAACTCTAAGCATGGACAGATGGGTGGATGGATGGATGGGTGGATGGATGGATGGATGGATGGGTGGATGGATGGATGGATGGGTGGATGGATGGATGGATGGATGGATGGGTGGGTGGATGGATGGATGGGTGGATGGATGGATGGGTGGATGGATGGATGGATGGATGGATGGATGGATGGATGGATGGATGG
>JAAGEH010002231.1:0-70898 GCA_011751065.1 Lasiurus cinereus | reverse complement strand
AAGGAAGGAAGGAAGGAAGGAAGGAAGGAAGGAAGGAAGGAAGGAAGAAAGAAAGAAAGAAAGAAAAGGAAGGAAGGAAGGAAAGAAGGAGGAAGGGAGGGAGGGAGGGAGAAGGGAATGGACATACTGTTGGAAAAAAATAATGAGAAATAATATTTGGAATCTGATAAATAGGTGTAATGGTTTTAAAATATAATCGCAAAATTCTGTGACATTTTTCCATCAAAAGGTGGAATTTGTATCCTTTGCTTTTGAATCTGGACAGTTTTGTGACAAACAAAATGCAGTGCAAACGATGGTGTGTGATTTTCAAGACTAGGCTAGTCTCTTGGTATGCTCACTTTGGGAGAATTCAGCTACTCTGTGTAAGATTCGAGGCGCAGGAAATGGAGTGGGAGGCCAAGGCAAATTAAAAGAGGAAGTTTATTCTGCACTAACGAGCGAGATTCATTATGAAGGAGGGCAGAAAAACCAGAATTTAGAGGAGAAGGAGGAGGAGGACCCAGCCAGGTTGTCTCACAGAGTGAAGAGAACAGCAACACTTGCAGAGATGAACACGCCTTTTGAGGGGAGGAACAGGAAAAGGTGGGGCCCAGGTCACTCAGCACGTACTGATTGGTGGTTTAATGTCTCGGGGATGTCCCAACACAGATGCTCTGCCTACCAGTTGGGGGAAGGCTTTGGTGATATTAAGAAAAAAATGAGAGTCCAGGCAAGGTCAGGGGTGAAGGTCCATTTTCTGTAGCTTTTTCCTGCTGAGAGGTGGCATCGTCAGGGGCGTCTACCCGGGGTCTCAACTATTCTGGTGACATAGGTGTCTCTAGGTTCTGAATTCAAGGCCAGATAGATCTCTCCCACCTTCTGGCTGGTGAATGCCTGCATTTTGTTCTGCAAAAAACTGGTGAAACAATGCATGGGACAGGAGTCAAAGAGCAAAATTAAAGGAATAGATACCAGTGGGCCTAATGATGGGAGGAGCCTTGGGGTAAGTGAGTGAAAAATAGGGAGTGTTTTCTGTGCTGGATGAGGGGTGCAGCAGCATGGTTTCCCCCAAGGGATTGGTTGGTAAAGTCTCGAGAGCAATCCTATTGAGTCATTTGGTAGGTAAAAGCTGGCCCTGAGGTTGCCACAGTGTCATTTGTCTGGTTTTGCTGCTTTTGCGGGCCTGGAGCTGAAATACAATCTGGGGGTAAAGTTCTTGAGGGGGACTAAGTCCCCGGCTAGAGGGCTGGTCCTCAGGAGTCTTGATCTGTTGGTTCTGGACTGGGAAGAAACCTGTCAGTGTGTTTCTGGAGCAGTTGCCTGAGTAAGGGCAGGTATGGAAGATAAGTAGCAGGAGAGGAGGGTCAGTAGGGAGACGATGGTTGAGCAAGAAGGGTTTCCCATATAGGAGTTCAAAAGGGCTTAAGAAGGTGGGGCTTCTTGGTGTAGCCTAGATTCTTGTCAGGGCCATGGGCAAGAGGTCTGGCCAGGAGCTGGAATTTCTAGAGAGAGTTTAGTTAGATGATCTTTAAGGAGACCATTGATCCTCTCAATCTTATATGATGATTGTGGGTGGTAGGGTATGTGCAGTTTAGTTAAGTCAGGATTAGAGAGAGGAAAAATCTGAGAGTCCCACCTTAGGTTGAGTGAGGGCCTAGATGACCTGGGGCAGGAGTGTGTTAGGGGAGGAGGAGGAGGAGGAGGAGAAGGAGGAGGAGGAGGAGGAGGAGGAGGAGGAGGAGGAGGAGGAGGAGGAGGAGGAGGAGGGAGAGGAGGAAGAAGAAGAGGTCCTGGCTGTCTTGCAGACTGGAGAGAACAGCAATACTTGCAGAGGTGAACACACCTTTTGAAGGGAGGAACGGGAAGGGGTGGGGCCCAGGACACTCGGCACTCACTTATTGGTGGTTCAATGTCTCAGGAATGTCCCTGAGCGGATGCAAGTTCCGTCATACTCCACCCACCAGTTGGGGGAAGGGAGGATCTATCATCTGTAGGAAGTTTGACTGCCTTGGGGCCACCAGACTGGAAAAGTCACCATGATGGACAAGCCAGGTGCAGGTGTTTCAGTCCACAGACTGAGCTCATCTCTGCCAAGAAATGTGACTAAGGTTGTCTTGAACCCTCCAGACCATGTTATCTGCTGGCTGAGCACCTTTGAGTGGCCTTAGTAATTGCCTCTGGAAGCAAAACAATTGGCCAGCTGAGCCCTGCTTGGATATCTAACCCATTGATAGAATCTGTTTGCCCAATAAAATGGTTGTTGTTTCATGTCAGCAAGTGTGGGATGATTTGTTACATGGCAATAGCAACAGACATTAACCAAAGTCTCAGTAGAATCCTCCCCAATAACCCTTGTAACAGCTGAGGAAACTGAGATCCAGAGAGATTAGCTGATTTATCCCCAATTCTAAATTGGTAGCAGTAAAGTAAGACTTAAGAACCAATCCTCTAACACCCCCCACCCCAAGCCATTGCCTTTTTCTTTCTAACATATGATAATGTATTAAAGAAATTTTGTATAATTGCAGGCAAGGTCCAAGGAACATCTCTTCGTCACACCACAATTTTCTCCCCATTTATTCCTTATTCCCATTGATAATTAAATGGCTTAGACAAACTCCTTGACATATAAACAAAAAGTGAACTGTGGTCTTACATGTGTGGTGCTTACAAATGCTGTAGATGATTTAAACATTTGAATGCAACTACCTTCCAATTAGAGGAAGAAGCATGCTCGAGTATATAAAACACAATAACATTTCTTCTTGAGTTTATGGCATTCAGATTCTTAGCTGACTAGGTTTTCAAGGCTGTCAGTTTCAAATTCACTGAAAGATCTTTTCTGCTGAAAGAAAAATGCCGCCTCTGTTAATATCAACCTTTTCCTCCTCAGAACACTTGCTTGCTGGTGATTTATTATGGACAAGCTACTTCCTGCTCCTTTTGAAAGTTAGATTAAAAAAAAAAATCTCCAAGTGGAAGAATTCCTCTTCTCTTGTCCCCAGGGCAATTTTGTTAAGGCTAATCTTCAGGGGAGAGTTGGGTATTTACAACTCACAGATTGATGCTGCCCGAACCACACAAAAGAGAAAAGGGTTGTGCCGCTGTGTCTGATGTGAATTGGGAACTAATCCAAAAACAAATAAGGAAGACCAGCTCATGCAGCGTGTGTGGGAAAAGATTCTTTTAGATTGTGGAACTTTGCAATTATATCATAAAAATGGAAAATTTCTCCCTTAAAAAGATCAAAGATATTAGTTATCCTTTGTTAGCAGCAATGCCATTATTTTTTTTAAAGACTCCATTGGAGGAAAACAACTAAATAATCTCCTGCATATGTTTCCCATAACTAAATCTCAAAGAAAACTGTGCACTGATGACTCAAAAGTTAATGTTTGTCTTATTACATCTTTCCGACAATGAAACCCATCAAAAATCTAAAGAAAGACAAATGTTCAATTCAATTCTATTTAAAATTCCTCATAATCCCAGCTTCACAGATTTTAACACATGTTAATTTCTTTAAAAATCTCCCTTGTGATATAGAAGGAGCTTCCAGAGGATGTATATATGTGGCTTTTAGGACTCTCTTAATACAAATGACAGGACACCCAACTCAAACTAGTTTTAATAAAAAATTAGATTGATTGGCTTACATGGCAGAAATGTACAATTTAGAACTTGATTCCAGGCACAGCTAGAAGACAGCACATTGGGGCTAGGCATCTACCTTCAGACTCTATTTTCCTCAGTGTTGGCATGTTTCTCAGGCAGGCTTAACCCATGTAATGGAAAATGGCCACTGGCAGCGCTCCCTTACATTTGGCCATTTTCCAAAGCCAGTAGAAGAAGTCTAGATCACTGCAGACACGTCCTGGGGCTGATTCGGTCTTGTCCCTCTTGAGTCACATGCCACCCTTGTGGAATTCTCCTTGGCCACACCTATAAGGCACTGAGGATGTAGAACTTACCAAGAGTTATAGTTAGATTTTAGACTATTTATCTTTTTTTTTTTTAATACTCACCTGAGGATATTTTTTTCCATTGCCTTTCAGAAAGAGTGGAAGGAAGGGAAGGAGTGGGAGTGGGAATGGGAGGGAGAGAGAAAGAGAGAGAGAGATTGACTGGTTGCTTCCCGCACAACCCCACACGTGCCCCGACACAGGGCGGGAGTGAGCCCAAAATGAAGGTTTGCGCCCTTGATTGGAAATCGAACCTGGGACCCTTCAGTGAGTGGGATGATGCTCTAACCATTGAGAAACACTGGCTAGGTCAACAAAATTTATTTTTAAACCTTGCTCTAAAGAAAGTGTATAAGATGGAACACTTATACAGCTAAGTGTTCCAGAAACTTTCTCTTAAACTATTTCCCCACACATAGCTCACCTTCTTTTCAATCCCAAACTGAATTTACCAAAAGCATAATCTACATTTGCTTGCTCTTTTTGCCGTCCTCCTCCTGTTGTGTGATCTCACTTCTTGACTGAAATGGCTTTCCCAAACATCACTCATTGCCTCTCAATAGCCAAATCCAAAGGTGTCTTTTGGGTGCTCCTTCTACTTATACTCTTGGCACTGGGAGACACTATGAGCCACTCCCCTTCTTCCTGGATCTCTCTAGTCCTGATGCTTGTTCTCCTCTGTCTTTGAGAGAGTTCTCTTGGTTTTCTTTCCTAGTGCCTGTTGTGTTTGGCATGCTCCCTAAAGGTCGATGTTTTCCAAAGTTCAGTCTTCATTCTTCTTTCCTTCTAACTTTATAGTCTCTCATTAAGCAACTTTATCCAGTTCCATGTTGACTTTTGGATCTATAAGTTCACTCTTCTCTCCTCTAGACAATACATTTGAATGTTCCTCTACATTTAAATGTCCCTGTTAGTACGTTCGGGCTACTATAATAGAATACCATAGTCTGATGGCTTATAAACAACAGCTCTAAAGGCTGAAATTCCAAGACCGGAGTGCTGGCATATTTGGTGTCTGGTGATGACTGGCTTCCTGGTTCATAGACAGCTATTTTTTGTTGTTGTTGTTGTTGTTGTATCCTCGCTTGGCAGAAAGAGGTAAAGAAGCTCTCTGGGATCTCTTTTATAAGGGGAGTAATCCCACTTATGAGAGGGCTCCATGCTCATGACCTAGTCATCTTCCAAAGGCCCTCCCTCCTAAGGCCATCACTTGGGCATTAGAATTTCTACATATGTACTAGTATTTGGGGGAGGATACAAACTTTCAGTCAATAATTATGTCTTTTCATCATCTTAAACTCAGCATTTTTAGAAGAAAATATATTTATTTTACCCATGTTGTCCTCTGTGCCCTATGAAATGTCACCACTATTTTTCCAGTTATCTAGGACAGAATGGAATAATTTTTATTATTCATTCTCACCTCGTATCCAGTTAGACCTCCACTCTTTTATCCTCACTGCCACTATCCTAGTTCAAATCTTCATCCACTCTTCCCTATTACAATAACATCTCAACGTCTTATTTCATTGAAACCATCTTACTGAAAACACACTTCCAATACCCTCAAAATTGGACATTGCAACCCATGCCATGAGTCCCAAATGCTTACTTTTTTAGTCTTTTTTTTTTTTTTTTTAGTAAACTCTATCTTTCTTTCTCATCTCAGGCCCCACATGTTCATTTTAGGCATTCTCTGATTGAGCCACACCACCCACTCTTCCACATCTCTACTCATGTTATTCCTGCAGTTTCAACAGTTTCTTTCTTCACCTACCGATACCCTGTGGTAGACAACAGTTCACTCAACTATTTCTGGGTCTCCTCCTGCTAATTGCATGGTAGATGGCACCCTTCTTACCCTTTGTGTCCAGCAGAGTCATGTGACTTGCTTTGAGGGGTGAGGCTTGAAAGATGTCAGCATTCCAACATCAAAAAATGAAGCCAGACTTTTTATTACATGAAGATAACCTACATTTATGTTTTGTTCCTGTTACTTATTCATCATGGTTTGAAAGGGGGCTCTGATTCATGATATCTTTACTCTAGACTATCTGAGCAACCACTAACAAAGCCAGTCTTAGTAAATTGCAAAGCTTCTGCGCAGAAGTGGTCAGAGAAAAGGTGGCATTTTTGGAAACAGATCAGTTAGGATAAGTGTGATTCAGCATTATCTTGATTTCTATCACCATTGCTCTTAGTAAGTCTTGTCTGTCTTTTAAGTTTATATAAAGAAAATCTTATGGTATGCATTCTTTTGTGTCTAACTTCGTGCACAGGGGAGGGGGTGTCCTTCAACCCAGCCTGCTCCCTCTCCAATCTGGCACCCCTTGAGTGATGTCCGACTGCCCAAATAGGATCAGGACTAAACTGGTATTTGGAAATCCCTCTCACAATCCAGGACAGCTGGCTCCCAACTGCTCACTTGTCTGCCTTTCTGATTGCCCCTAACCACTTTTGCCTGCCAGTCTGATCACCCCTAACCATTCCCCTGCCAGCCTGTTTGCCCCTAACTGCCCACCCCTGTGGGCCTACTGACCCCTAACTGCCCTCTCTTGCAGGTCTGGTCACCCCTAATTGCCCTCCCTTGCAGGCCTGGTCACTCCTAACTGTCCTCCCCTGCAGGCTTGATCACCCCAACTGATCTCCCTTGCAGGCCTGGTCCCTGCCAACTGCCCTCCCCTGCTGGCCATCTTGTGGTGGCCATCTTGTGTCCATGGGGGCAGGATCTTTTGACCACATAAGGGCAGTCATCTTGTGTGTTGTAGTGATGGTCAATCTGCATATTACTCTTTTATTAGATAGGACAGAGGCCTGGTGCATGGGTGGGGGCTAGTTGGTCTGCCCTGAAGGGTGTCCTGGATCAGGATGGATGTTCCCTTGGGGTGTGGGGTGGCCTGGGCAAGGAGCCTGTGGTAGTTTGCAGGCCAGCCATGCCCCCACCCTACCCCGGCGACCCAAGCACAGGCCCTGGTATCTGGGATTTATTTATCTTCTACAATTTAAACTTTGTAGCCTGGAGCGGAACCAAGCCTTCTGCTTGCATAGCCATTGAAGCTTTGTTGCCTTAGGGGAGGTCTGCGTGGGCCAGGGTGTGTGGAAAGTTTGGCTTCCTCCATCGCCAGGGGCAACCCAAGCTTTCCTCCTGCTCTCTCTGTGGCCGTAGGCATCTTGGTTAATTTGCATACTTGCTCTGATTGGCTGGTGAGCATGGCTGGTGGGTGTGGCTTATGGTGTAGCAGAGGTATGGTCAATTTGTATATTACTCTTTAATTAGATAGGATGTTAATATAAATATTTCTTTTGTAAACATATAAATGCATTTATATATGTATATATAAAATCATAGCACTTACATATGTCCTGCTTAAGGAGATACTGCTACACTGTTGTCTAAAGAGATTTGTACTGCCCTAGCCAGTTTGGGTCAGTGGTTAGAACATCGGCCCATGTACTGAAGGGTCCCAGGTTTGATCCTGGTCAAGGCCTTATACCTCAGTTGCAAGCTCAATCCTGGACCTGGTTGGGGCCTGTGCAGGGAGAAAACAACCAATGTGTCTCTCTGATATCAATATTTCTCTCTCTATTTCTCTCTCCCTTCCTTCCACTCTCTATAAAAATCACCCTCAGGTGAGGATTAACAACAACCAAAAAATAAATCAAGTGACTGTACCAACTTACATTCCTACCAGCAATTGTATACTACTCTATATCTTTGCTAGTTCTTGGTCTTGTCAGTCTTTTCAATTTTAACAGTTTCAGTAAAGGTATAGTGGAATCACATTGGTATTTTCCTGAGGTCTAATAATATTTATTGGTCATTTGCATATCTTCTTCTGTGACACCACTACTCTAGTCCTTTGCATACATTTTTCTACTGGGTTGTCTATTTTTATTGATTTATGGAAGTTCTTTAAATATTCTGTCTAGGAGACATTTCTGAGTTCCCTGCATTTCAAATATATTCTTTTATTTTGTAAAAATAAATGCTTGCTTTTTTACTCTTAATGGTTCCTTTTGATGGCTCTTAATTTTATCAAAGTCTAATATTCCAGTCTTTTCCTGTATTGTTAGTATTTTTGTGCCTTGTTTAAGAAATATGTTTCTACTCCAAAATTAAAAACTTATTTTCCCATGTTATGTTCCAGAAGCTCTATTGTTTTTCCTCTCACATTTTTTTTTATTTTTCTAATTTTTATTTTAAGTTAATTCTTTGCACAAACTATATATTGGGTCATGGTTCTCATATCACTGTCCTTTATTTTTTTTAATTTTATTGTTTAAGGTATTACATATAGTACTACATATGTCTCTTTTTTTTCCCCACTGACCTCCTCCTGGCCTCCCCTACCCCCCAGCACTTGCCCTCATTCTCCTGCCCCCAGTGTCTTGAGTCTGTTGGTTGTGCTTATATGCATGCATACAAGTCCTTTGGTTGACCTCTTCACCTTCCCTCACATTCCTCCCCTACCTTCCCACTCTACTTTGATAGCCTGTTGGATGCTTTTTTGCCTCTGTTTATTTTTGTTCAACAGTTTGTAATGTTCTTTATTATCCATAAATGAGTGAGATCATGTGGTATTTATCTTTCACTGACTGGCTTACTAGTATAATGCTCTCCAGATCCATCCATGCTGCTGCAAATGGCAAGAATTCCTTCTTTTTTATAGCAGTGTAGTATTCCATTGTGTAGATATACCATAGTTTTCTAATCCACTCATCTGCTATTGGGCACTTAGGCTGTTTCCAAATCTTAGCTATTATAAATTGTGCTGCTATGAAAATAGGGGTACATATATCTTTTCTAAATTGATGTTTCTGTTTTCTTGGGGTATATTCCTAGAAGTGGTATTACTGGGTCAAATGGCAGTTCCATTTTTAATTTTTTGAGGAAACATCATAATGTTTTCCACAGTGGTTGCACCAGTCTGCATTCCCACCAGCAGTGAAGAAAAGTTCCTTTAATCAACATAATTAAAATGTCCATACTACCCAAAGCAATCTATAAATTCAATGCAATCCCCATTAAAATACCAATGGCATACTTCAAAGACCTAGAACAAGTTCTCCATAAATTCATCTGGAATAAAAATAGACCCCAAATAGCTGCAGCAATCTTGATAAAGAACAATGTTGGAGAAATTACAATACCAGATATCAAGCAATTCTACAAAGCCACTGTTCCCAAAACTGCCTGGTACTAGAACAAGAACAGGCATATAGACCAGTGGAACAGAACAGAGAACCCAGAGATCAACACAAGCCAGTATGTTCAATTAATATTTGACAAAGGACTCAAGAGCATACAATGGAGACAAGATAGTCTCTTCAATAAATGGTGTTGGAAAAACTCAACATATAGTTGCAAAAAAAGTGAAACTAGACCAACAACTTATACCATACACAAAAATAAACTCAAAATGGATAAAGGACTTAAAAGTAAGATGGGAAACCATAAAAATCTTAGGAGAAACCATAGGCAACAAAATAGCAGACATTTGTTGTAACATTATCTTTACTGATACAGCTCCTAGAGCAATGGAAACTAAAGAGAAAATAAACAAATGGGATTACATAAAAATAAAAAGCTTCTGCACAGCAAAAGTAACCATCAATAAAAGAACAAGAAAGCCCACTGCATGGGAGAACATTTTTGCCAATGTTATTTCTAATAAGGGTTTAATCTCCAACTTTTACAAGGAACTCAAACAACTTAACAAGAGAAAGATAAACAATCCAATCAAAAATGGGCAAAGGACCTAAATAGATACTTTTTGAAAGAGAACATTCAGAAAGCCAAGAGACATATAAAAACATGCTCAAAGTCACTAATCATCTGAGAGATGTAAATCAAAACAACAATGAGGTACATCTCACACCTGTCAGAACAGCTATCATCAACAAATCAACAAATGACAAGTGCTGGAGAAGATGTGTAGAAAAAGGATCCTCTCATATTTTGTTTTACAATTATTCTGGAAATACTTTTTGGTGTGGTGTAAGAGGTCAAGATTCATTTTTCATACACATATAATGTAATTTGACCCATTTGTATGCATTAATTCTTTCTCAAATCTCAACTTCCCTAAGATTATTACATCATTCTTGGGGTTCCTAAACCACTGACTGTTAAGTGGCAACCCCTGTTAACAGCTCCTCCTGGTTTCCTGAAATAATTTTGTTGTTAGGGCATGGGGAAAGACCATTATGCCTCCTTCTGCTAGATATTGACAGACAGGCACTCCCTAAGCAGCAGTTTCAAGGCTTTGAGGAAATAATAATTTTTGTCCACCAAAATAAAGAAACTCCACTCTTCTATTTTGGTCTTTTCAGTATACATATGTTCTTCATCATAAATTAAATTTCATTCTTTGGATTTTTTTCATGAGTTTATGAGTTTTAGTACTCAACATATAGTGGGCTACAGCCTATTAGCTATGGGCAGATGTTCTCCTATGTTGACCTACAAAGAGCAGATAAATGTAGCTCATGGAAGGGCCAAGGACCTGCCTCTGAATAAAACTGCTTAGGTTCTGGATCCAGTTCTATTTCCCATGAGCGGTGTGACCACATGCAATTCCCTTACCCATTCTAAGCTCACTCTCATTCATCTACTCACTGAAGATGATATTACTTTGTAGTAGCATAGGCTTTATATTACTATTTCATGGGGTTGTGCAGATGATTACATATAAAGTAGTGGTCTCACTGCCTCTCATATAGACCACACTTAATGAATGTCACCTATGATGATTTCTGCTATTAATGCAGACGCTGAACTAATCAGTATCCTCCATACTAGGAAATTAAAAAACCTGATACAAGGAGGTAAAATTGCTGGTTTTCATTAGTGTACACATAGCCAAATGTCTTACCGTAAGTGCTCAAGTTTCCTCCTCACAGCCCAAAGACACACTTTGATAAAAGATAAAAAATACCTTAAATGTCAAAACTTTTTCCAGAGATAGACAGAGTGAAATAAATAGGTAATAAACATGCCAGCTATGAAATGAAAAAGAAATGTGTTCTGCAGTTACATTCTCCTTGGATTATCATACTGACATTGCTTTGGAGTGTCACTTCCAAAATGACTTTTTCATTTGACTCTAAATCTCCTGGGGCAGAAAAGTACTTTGTAGAGGGCCCCCTGGGAAGGTACATGGGCATTTTTTAATTATTGTCAGTTGAACCCAGTGGTGTTGGCAAAGCCACATCCTGGGAACACACCTTGCCAAAAGAGCAAGATTGTTGTCAGCTTGACCTTCATTTCAGCCCATGATGTGGGGAAGTGGGTTTTGATATCTAAATCCAGCCTAGCACCAGGAATACTCAGAGCCTACTCAAGGTTGCAAGTAATCTCCTTTTGTCTTGACCTTTTGGTGAAACTTCCTGGTATTTGGGGGTATAAAATAAAACACACTGCATCAGCTCAGGGTCACTGTGTCTCCATCAGAAGAGGGCAGCGGTCCACCTGGCCCCAGCTTTTCTTTCTATCTCTGTGTCTTGTCTCTTTTTTTTTATTTCTCAATCCCCAGCAGCCTCTATTCAGGAATTGGACCTGCTCTCTAGCCTGTCTGGATGCAGAAAAAAGATAAAATAGTTACAGTCCTTTCTAATTGAATAGACCCTTAATGATAAGTAAGAGGGGGAAGAGGGAGAATAATTATAGTCATCAAAAATAAGTCACTATTAAGATTACAAAGTCTTTCAGACATTAATTGATATATAATAACAAGGACTACAGGCGATATTTCTAAAGACTGGTTATATGAAGTCATAAGATGAATGTAGCTATCAGAAGGGCTAAAGACAATCTAGTTTACTTTTTCTTCCACATAAATTCTAGGAATTACTCTGTATTTATTTAACTAAGATAGCCAAAAAGACTTTTCTCAGAAAGTGAAGGAGATTTAGTACTTCAAATAAGAACATAGCTCTTTCCTAGAAGTAACTTGAATAACTTCATAGTTTTATTGATATGACCTCCTCTTTTCTCCAAATACATTAGGGTTTCCAACACCTACTTGATGAGAAGTTTTGTATGTTTGTTTATTTTTATTTTTTAATGTTTTATTGATTTGAGAGAGAGAGAGAAACATTGATCAGCTGTGAGAGGATATCAAACCGGTGACCTTTTGGTGCATGGGATGATGCTCAATCAACTGAGCTATACCAGCCAGGGTTTGATGAACAGTTTTAAAGATGAGGCCAAGAATATCTGAGCTGTGGAGAACTTGCTAGGTATGTAAATCTCTCTTCCTTCTAAAATATTTTTTGAAAATCAGAGGAAGGATAAGTGTAACTCTCCATCCAGCTTTCCCAGAGGCCCACCATGGAGGGGATACCTTTAAAATCTAACCAAGGTGATTTTTAGCTACTGGGTTTGAAAAGGTGCCCAATTCCTTGGTTCTATTTGGCTTGTGATACAAGAATTTTTTTAAAATATATTTTATTGATTTTTTTTCAGAGAGGAAGGGAGAGGGATAGAGTTAGAAACATCGATGAGAGAGAGACATCGATCCACCGCCTCCTGCACGCCCCCCACTGGGGATGTGCCCGCAACCAAGGTACATACCCTTGACCAGAATAGAACCTGGGACCTTTCGGTCCGCAAGCCGACGCTCTATCCACTGAGCCAAACCGGTTTTGGCATGATACAAGAATTTAAATAAGGACAGGGGCTCAATATAATGCTTCTTCAATGATGTTTAAATTAAAGACATATAACCATATTCCACATGCAGGCAAGAAACAAACTAAGAACCAGGCATATGTCAGCAGGGGTAGCAATTAACTTGGGTGAAAATCCATTTTATTAATAGTTACTGTCCAAAGTAGAAACCAATCACAAGAGTCCTATTAGAGCCAAATAGCACCTGATATGGCTTTCTTTGGTTGTGTGCACAGAAGCATCTGTGATTCATCTAGGTCAGCAATTTTCTTTTTTTTTCATTTTATTTTATTTTTTATTTTTTTTCTAGATCAGCGATTTTCAATTGGTGTGCCAAAACAGGCACTCCGGTGTGCCACAAGAATTTTTTAAAGCATGCAATACCTGACTATTTAGTCAGGGGCACTGACTTCTTTTCCTTTAGATTGTCAAATGAAAAACTGACAACTGCCCACACATTAGCTGTCCAATGTGAATGAATCAAAATTATACCTATTTTTTGTCAGATGGGGAAAAAAAATATATATATACATACACACACATACACCCACACACTAGATGCCCAGTGCATGAAATTCGGGCATGATGGGGGGTGACCCTCAGCCCAGCCTCTATCTTCTCCAATCTGAGACCACTTAAGGGATGTTCCACCACCCATTTAAGCCTGATGCCTGGGCCTAAACACGCGGTCAGACATCCCTCTCACAATCCAGGACTGCTGGCTCCCAACTGCCCTTTCCTGCTGGCCTGGTCTCCTTCTACTGCCCTCCCCTGCAGGCCTGGGTCCCCCCCACCCACAACTGTCCTCTCCTGCAGGCCTAGTCTCCCCCAACTTCCCTCCCCTGCAGGCCTGGTCACCCCCAACTGCCTTCCTCACCTGGCCTGGTCACCCCCAACTGCCCTTCTCTGCTGGCCTGGTCACCCCTAACTTCCCATAACTGCCCTCCCCTGCAGGCCATCTTGTGATGGCCATCTTGTGTCCACATGGGGGCAGCCATCTTTGACCACATGGGAGAGGCTATCTTGTGTCTTGGAGTTGATGATTTATTTGTATACTATTCTTTTATTAGATAGGGTGTGTGTGTGTGTGTGTGTGTGTGTGTGTGTGTGTGCCCTCGTGTGCGCACACATGCCCCCCCGTAAGCACGCTGCAGAAATGTAGTAATTAATTTATGTGTGCCATGAGATGAAAAAGGTTGAAAATCACTGACCTAGATGGATTTAAAGAAGAAAAAATCTAAGGCTCCAGGTCATTCCAAGTCACTCACTAAGTTCAACAGTGAGAAATCAACAGGAAGGGGTAGTATTAGCTTCTAGCAATGAATCAGGTAAGACCTGGTCACCTTTATCACCACTCTCCACCTCATCCCAACAGTCCAGTATTTCCTCACTTTTCTCAATGCTTAAATTATCCCACAGAAATTAGAAAGCATGCCTAAAGAGTGTTTAGCAAAGAAGAGCTTTATTGTTAGCTTTTATATCGAGGTTTTGACTAGTTGGCTACAGTGTTGAAAAAGTCCCATTGTAGCTTTCTATGCACCTCTTTACCACCAGATAATTTTCTTCATTCTAGAGCTTCTTTAATTAGTTCTTATTTTGTTAAAATTTCTTCTAATCTTTCAACAAATAAAAACCATGAATCAAATACTTCTACTATGCTACAAACCAGTGGCTAATGGGTAGCTCTAGGATTATATTTTCTTTCAAAATTGGAAAGATAACATTTTTCACTCAGGAATTGTGGAGCATTAATACTGGAGCACTCCTAGCAACATACTATTAAATTTCAGGCAAGCCACTTAACCTCTCGGCCCTTTCTCCATCTGGAAATTCAGAAGATAAGTAGCCCACATCAACAAAACTGTTTCAAAGACAAACTGGTAAAAGATTGAAAAGCACTTCACAAATATTAAGTGCCCCATAATTACTGCTTGTTGTGACAAACTCTATTTTCAGACATGTCCAGGATACCAAAAAATAACCCCTGACTGTTCATCTAAGCTGAACAGTATGATCTGGACAAAACTACAGCAGGAAGGAAAATTGGTCCTAAGTAGGCCTTTGCCACTGTGAAAAATGGCGCTCCTGGAGAGAAAGTTGAAGCAGGAAATGTGGGTATATTAAAGGTGGGGTATAAAAACAAAAAGCTACAGCTCCTGCAACTGATTCCTGTATTTCCTTCTAACCTTCCAACATAGATTGCCTCAAAACTTCTCTTTGTTAAGATGTATAAATTGAAATGAATATTATAGCAAGGGTGGATATTGTATCTATTTAATGTACAGTATTGCTGGTTTGGCTCAGTGGCTAAAGTGTCAGCCCACAGACTGAAGGGTACTTGGTTTGATTCCTGTCAAGGGCACCTACCTTGGTTGCAGGCTCGATCCTTGGTGCCCATCAGGGCACATGCAGGAGGCAACCAATAGATGTATCTCTCTCAATTTGCTCTCTCTCTCTAAAAAAAAAGAAAAGAAGGAAGGAAGGAAGGAAGGAAGGAAGGAAGGAAGGAAGGAAGGAAGGAAGGAAGGAAGGAAGGAAAGAAGGAAAGAAAGAAAGAAAGAAAGAAAGAAAGAAAGAAAGAAAGAAAGAAAGAAAGAAAGAAAGAAGAAAGAAAGAAAGAAAGAAAGAAAGGAGGAAAGAAACATCCTCGGGTGAGGATTAACAACAACAAAATTTAAACCTTGAAGGAGTTCAATTCTCCATAAAGATTTCTTACTCATGAAGATTATTAAATCTTATTATTCTTTTAGCCAACCAAGTGGTCTTGAAAAACATGCTATTTTCTCAACTGTTTAATTAATCAATCAACAAATAGTGATTGACCACCTACTGTAATTAAAGCACTGTGCTCAGTTCCCATGGGGGATACGATTTAAAAACAAAAAACCAAAAACAAAAGATAGCAGCTCTTGCTCTTAAAAGCTCTGAATCTAATTGGACAGATAAGACATATACATGGGACAAGATAAGTGGCACCACCAGGCTGTCATAGATATGGGCCAAATGGCTTGTTCAAATAGTAAGTGAGAGACCAAGGGGCACACTGCCCTGGGCCGGGCTGCTCAGGGAAGGAAGGCCTCTGAGGACCAGCAGGCTAAGCCCTGGGCCTTGTTGTTTGGAGGGGCCATTAGAGAGAACCAATTTAAAGATGACTGTGTGAAGTACAGGAAATGAAGATTAAAATACAAGCCAATTACACCCATTATCTTCTCCTTGCCTCTCTTCCTCCTCCCCTTCCTCCACCCCCCTCTCCCCTCTGACACAGGTGCGTGCACAAAACGCGCATGCACTAAAACATAAAGGGAGAAAGTACTCAGAGGTAAGTATGCCATACTTTCTGGCCTTTAAATATTAAATATTTCTGTTGCCCTTGTTTTTCCTGTCCTCTTTCCTTCCCCCGCTTCCCTTTGTCCCTGCCTACTTTTATTCCTTCCTTCTTTCTTAGAATTCTAATCTGTTTAGAAATCAGAGTACTGGTCACTTTGAACTGTCCTGCAGCACTGTAAAAAATCCAGAAATCCTTGTGGCTGCTTCTGAGGAATACCAAGCCTTCCAGTTCTCAGAATCACAGAATCCTATAAACAGAGAAGCTCAAAAAGACACTTGGTTCGTGCTCTCTTAAATCAGACCTGACACTGATCCTTACAACTAGCATTGAGTTTCTGGGCCACTCCTAACGCGGTTTAGATGCTGTTAAAAGAAATACTTCTGGGATCCTTCAACTTACTCTGTTCGGAAATTAGATCTGAGTCTCTCAGATTGTGATCCTTTTTTTTTTTCCATTCATTGTTTGTACTAAATGAGTTATTACACATCAGTAAAGAATTTTAGTAAAATGATAATAGCATGCATCTGAAGATCTAATTTCTTTTTAAAAATATTTTCATTGATTTCAGAGAGGAAGGGAGAGGGAGAGAGAAATAGAAACATCAATGATGAGAAAGAATCATTGATTGGCTGGCTTCCTCTTACACGCCCCACAATGGGAATAGAGCCCACAACCCAGGCATATGCCCTGACCAGGAACTGAACCATGACCTCCTGGTCCATAGGTTGACGTTCAACCACTGAGCCACACCAGTGGGCCAAGTCAGCTAACTGCATCCATTATAGTGTCTCCCCTGAGTCGGTCCAGTGGACAGCAGGGAAGAACAGGAGAGAAGGGTGAAAGGCAAGAGGGAAAACTTTTAATTAAGGTTTCCTCGACGAAATTACCCAAGAAGTAAATTGAGGTGCCAAAGAGTCCATGTCAGAAATTTATATCTACGGTATGTTATGCTTACAAATGACAATAGAGTTAACTTGCTGGGCTTCTGAAATAGGGGAACAGTAAGTCTGGCTCTTCCAGATTTAACTGTCTCTCAAGTTGTAATGTGCTCTTTTTATTTCAAATAAAACAAATTACTTAGACTTAATTGACCATATCGTATTTTGTCTAACCATTTTCCCTGCCCCATAAACACACACACAGGGGGAGAGAGACACAGAGAAAAGAGACCCACCGCCACACATCATTATGTGTATGAGAGATTCTAATTCAGAAAATGAAGAAACAAACTTATTCTTAGAATAATAGAAAACTAGAATTTACTAAACAATAGATAAGTCATTTTTTATAATCATTCTGTTATAATAATTGTATTCTTTAAAGTAAGAGTTTTTCATAAAAGATATCCTTGAGCAAAGCATTTCAGTCCTCAAAGGGGACTTGTGGGTCCTTATGGCTTTAAGGACAATTTACAAACAGGCATGGCCCCCGCGGAAAGTTTGGAACAAAACTCAGTGATGTACAGAAGCCTTTAAAATTTAATTTTAGCCATTTGGATTTGGGTCATTTGAAAAAAAAAAAACAGTCTATTAAAAGCTATAATTAAGCCAGGTCATTTCCATAACCTTGGGCAAAAACTAAGGACATTATTGTATATTATTGTTTCTGTCTAACTATTGATTTACTGAAATAAGCAGGTTTTATTTTTTTTTTAAATTCAACACATGAAACTAAAATTAAAAATCAAGAGATTGCTGCATTAGATCAAGCAGTACTTTTTATTTTAAAAGCCTGGTCAAAATAATTTATTTTGAAGAATTTTTATTGTTATGTTACTGCTAAAGAATAAAAATAGTCAGCATTGCAGTTCTGTGTCGCTCTTTCTATCAATTTGTTTATTTGCCTGAGTATACTCATTGTATTACTGAAAAAGATTGAGATTCTCCATACATCCCAAAGAGTTTGTAAAATTGTCTTTTCTTTTTCTTTTTTTTCTCTCTCTCCCCCCTTCCCCTCCCCTTCTCTCTCTTTTTCTCTTTCTGGGCAACTCCTGAAATGCCTAAAGCCAAAGGGGGTTATTGATGTCTTCCAGGGCTCTAATGGTAAGAACAGCTTTATCTCCGAGGCAGACAGACACTACACAAATGTTTGGTTTACTCCGTATCACTAGTTAACAAGGTTCTTACAGTTTCAAGGAAAACTGATTGTATAAGACTTTGCCTGAAGGACTCAGTATTCCATTGGCTGGGGGGAGGCGAAGAGGGCGAGGGGGGACTAAACAGATAGGTTTGAAGAGACTGAAACTTTCAAACAACTTCAAAGGTAAAGAATAGAGTGGGGATTTTTAGAAAAGATGAAAATAAATGTAAAAGACAAGGAAAGAGGTTCTGTTTTTGGATTTCCACCCTAAGAAGATGGCCTATGCATTGTAATCACCATCCTTTCTGACCTAACAATCCAACCTTATTATTGCAAATTGTTCCAACTATAGAGAGAAAATAGCTTTTTCTTCTAACTTGCATGTTTCAGGTGACTGCTAAGTATATTCTTTCAACTAAGTTTTAAAAACGTAGTTCATCTGTAAACTGTGCAGGCTCTTTTCCGAACTCCATCCTCCCGGGGCCACCAGTAAAAGAAGGTAATGAAGTGTCTTAACATGCTCATCAGGAGCAAACATCATGCCTGCTTTGACTTACCAACTGGCTTTGTTTGCTGGGAACTTACGGCTCTCCAGGCAAGTGAGAGCGAAAAGGAGAGATTCTGAATCTTAAAGCTGTTTACCAGCTGCTGAGAAAGGTCTGCTTTGGGCACCACAGTCCATTCAAAATCCAAAGGTATTCAAGCCGTCCCTTCTCCTTTTCTCATGTCAAGCCGTAAAACACAAAAGCAGCACAATAGCCAATAGATTGCCAAAGTAAATGGAGGCATGAGGAAGAAATTACATGTACTGCTGTGAGAAAAGGAGTCTGGAAAGACAAGATCTTTGCTCAGATCCCATGAGTTAAATTGCTTAAAAGCAGACCTTGTGGTTATGGTTGCCTGCCATGCGCTGACCGCTGCGTGCTCAGTGCATAAACTAAACTCTTAAGCCTACAGGCTTTAGGAAGCCTTTGGAGGCCATCATTTGGAGAAAACAACTTTATCTTTGTGGGAGACACGGGACACATACAAATGTTTGTTGGATTCCTTCTCTTTTTTGACAAGGAGCTTATCAACCCCATCCTCATGCAGACTGTTACGAAAGTGAGTGATTTCATGGAGAATAACTCTTGTGGTTTAGAATCCTAAGGCTCGGGGCTTTAGTCAGGTGACGCTCGAGGTTTACAGGGAATTGAAGGCAAGTTGAAACACAGCTCATCAAAAGTCAAGAAGGGTCAGGTTATACACCTTGCATGGGGCTTGCAGGGAGAGGCCAAGCCATTGCAGATGTGGGTATAGAACAAGAGCAGAGAGGTAAACGTCCCAGCGCATGGGAGAGAGGTGGAGGAAAGGGGTTTTCTGGCCTTAGTCAGTTTGGCTGAGTGCATAGAGCATCAGCCTGCAGACTGAAGGGTCTCAGGTTTGATTCCTGTCAAAGGCACATACTTTGGTTGGCCCTGGCTGGGGCATGTGCAGAAGGCAACCAATCGATGTGTTTCTCTCACAGTGATATTTCTCTCTGTCTTTTCCTCTCTCTTTCATTCTTTCTAAAAATCAATGGAAAAATATCCTCGGGTGAGGATGTAAAAAAGGGGGGTGGGGGAAGGTTCCCTAATCCAAGAACTATTCTTCAGATTGGAGAATTATTTTCTTCTATCAAAGGAATTACATAGCCGAAACCAGTTTGGCTCACTGGATAGAGCGTTGGCCTGCAGACTGAAAGGTCCCAGGTGCGATTCTGGTCAAGGGAATGTACTTTGGTTACGGGCACATCCCCAGTAAGGGGCGTGCAGGAGGCAGCTGTTTGATGTCTCTTTCATGGATGTTTCTAGCTCTCTATCCCTCTCCCTTCCTCTCCGTAAAAAAAATCAATAAAATGTATTTTTTTTTAAAAGGAAATTACATAGGCCATAAGTACCTGAAGAGGACTGTCAGAACAGTAGAATTTCAAATGGACAGGAATGTAAAAATATTCATATACCGTACATGAATCATCGCATCTCTGCTTAAAATCCTCCAGGGCTTCCCACTGCTCTTCAAATGAGCCCACGGCTGGCCTTCCCGTGTCTACATGTCCCGTAGCATCGCCCCACCCCCACACTGGGGGCAGCCTCTCCCACTGCACCGGCCTCTGCTCTCCCCAGCATCCCCTCTGCCGGCAGTGTGCATGCACAGCCACCCTCCACAGCCTCAGGATTTCCCTTTGGTCATCAAGCTGCTTCAGCCTCCATGCTCTTTCTTCACTTCTCTGTTGGACTCACTATCGTTTGAAACTATTTATGGTAGTTGTTTGTTTTTGGTCTACTTCCATTACACAATAAGCATCATAAAATCCAAGACTATGGCTCTCCTGTAACACGTTTTATCATCAGGATTGAGCAGGCTACCTGGCTGATACGCACTATGTCATTTCCCAAAGCTCTCTCAAAGTATTACTAGCAGAACTGTGCTGGTCACTCAGGCTTCCTTAGAAATGCTGGTTTCCAAGGGCAGCTGGCATACTCTCAGGTAAGAGTTAGCATTGACATTTATATAGGAGGTGTGTCCTCAGTTGACATTTATGTTTCTGGAAAGATCACTCGAGAGAAAAAGTTTTGAGGGTGAGAGTGAGTGAAGCCAACTGCCCTAGAGCTGTCAGAAGGGTGAGCTGGGTGATATAGCCACGTACCCTTTTTCCTTCAGCACCTTCCACACCTCTCCCTTCTTTCGGTGCTACTCCTCAAATGCTGGTCCTCACTCTCTGGCTTTTCTTCTTTTCTTATTTCAGGCGCATGTGCTGCTCTGCACTTTGGAATGTCCTATCTTTGAACCACCACCATTGCTTTGAGGTGGAATTTCAGCTTTCAATTTCCAGTGCTTATTTAGGGTGGGGGTGGGGGAGCAAGATGGAAGGAAGGGGCAGGATGGTTAAATAGCCTAGGAAGCCAGCCATTTATCAGATGTTATCTTACGTTTGGAAGAAACAGATCTTATCTGTGTTAGGGAAATGAAGATACTGTATTTATTTACTTTTTTGTTAATATTTTAAAGGAAATCTCAATCCTGATTTTGTAACTCCCCAGAGAACCTTCAGTAGCACAAAGTCTAAAGTCTCAAGAAACTAAATCACTTAAACTAATAAACATGTCACACAATACTTGGTGGGGCTTCGGGAAAGGTAATATGAAATCAAGCAATGATCAGCTTTTAAAATTCCCCCAAGGACGGTCATCACAGGCTAAGTGATTTGTTGTTGGTGCTAATTTTCTTTAATCTCTCCTTTCCTCCCTAATCATCTTGTTTATGCTCATAGGCCCTTTTACAGACAACAATACTAATAATACCTGCCATTTACTGAATTCCTATTATGTGTCAGGCACTTAATATTATCTTCAATCCTTATAACAACCTTACCAGGTAGGTATGGTTATCAATATTTCCAATGAGAAAATTAACATGTAGAGAAGTTAAGTGTACTGCTCAAGATCATGTAACAAATAAGTTCTGGTAGATACCCCAGGTCTGTACTTAATGCCAGTGGTGGTGCCCTACTGGGGCTGGGAGAGAGGGAGGTGGACTTTAATCCTGCCCTACTCACCCAATCTCTACCAGCCCAAATACACAACATAAAAGAGAAAAGTTTTGTGTTTGCTATATAAACTTGGCTTCAGAAAAATTTGCTTGATCCTCTGTCCCCCTACACCTGCTTCCAACAAGTTTGCTACATGTGAGGTCATTCTATATAAAAATTCTAGAATGGCAGTGCTTTGCATTATATCATATTATATTCAAACAGAATTAAGTGTCATGAAAAGTTGAACTTGAACCATTGGATTCAAAGTCTAGTGTACTACATTATGCATTACAGCCAGACAACTAAATATTTTAAAAAGCACACTGAGTCTTTTTACTTGTTACCTCCAGCTTTCTGTATATCCAAAATGCTTCTATTTAATGTTATCCACATTTGGTCTTTCAGAAAGAATTAGGCTCTTGGGGGAGCATATAGACCTCTGTTCAATATAAACAGGACTCGAAATCTAAATAAAACACGTCTAATTTATGTTCATATTTCTCAAGTATTTTTCTTAGTAGCAATAAGAAGCTGCTGAGGATCCCAAAGTCATCTTGGATACGGCTGTCCTCTCTTCAAGTCACCCCAGTACAGCTCTCTCAACTGCCTCACAAGCAAGAGAACATAGCAAACCCAATTCCTCGTGCAATTTAAGCCATAAGTTAAGTATTCAGAATTACAATTTTAAACACTATGTAATAATATTTGGTCTGCTTATGGTCAATAAAAAAAAAGCAGAAAAAAAATTTATCCATGCCATTGTGTCAGGAGAGTGTTTTTGAAATATAGCAATTTCCCCCAGTATTTCTTTTTCTGCTTTGAACCCTGCCCCTCTATTCAAACACTAGGCTAGACCTTCTTTGTCTGAGAAAAGGTTAGGATAGCATCAAGCAGAGAGAATTAGTCTTTTCAGATGTCTGAGTCCAATTCCTTGGGAGAAAAGAAAGGAGACTAGACTAGAAAAACACCAGGAAAGGAGTACTGGACAAGCACAGAGAGCAGAGACACTGTCAGGCATCAGGCGAGGGGCCTACACTTCACTCCACAGGCTGAGCTCTGGGGAGGAAGCAAGACCCTGCGGAAGGAATGGTAACAAGGGAAATGGCTGAGAGCCCCCAGCCCTGTCATGGTTTTAGAGATAAACAATGAGCCCTCCACACTTAAACTGGCACAGAGGGGACCCTGAAGTCAGACAGGATCACATGGGTTGTGACAATGATGCTCTCTTCAGCGGCTGGCGTGAAACAGGGCTCAAGGGATAACCAGGCTGACCTGCATTTCAGCCAATGCCAGGGTGGCTAGATGACATTGAGAATCCAACACAAGCCCCTTAGGACACAGATGCAACCCAGGGAAAGGGGGAGAGTATGGAAGATTGAAGAAATTTCCTCCACAACCAGGAGGTGAAGCAGAAATTAATATATTGAGTCAAAGAAAAGTAAAGAAAGTTAGGTATTTTGCTCTTCTGAATTTAAGCACTAAATTTCATTCCTTCTAACCTGTGATTAAAATCATAAGTGAGATCTGTGAAGTTACATTTTAAAAATGAGGAAACTTGTCATGAATTCTCTCTGAACCTTTAATTCTCCTTCGAAGAGAGAATAATAAAAATGCCTGTGACTTAGAACTAGTTGCACGTAAAGAAATAATCACTATTAAATAATACTTAAGTAAGTTATGTATTAGGATGATTGGATTGTGAATCTTTCTTTTCTTTCATTTTTATTTCCCATGTTTATGGGGTTTGATGCTTTTGTTACTATTGTTTTAAGAAATAAAGATGGAAAGATGAGAATGAGAAGAGAGAGAAAAAAGGAAGGAAAGAAAAAAGTATTAAGAAAAGAAGGACCTTTAAGTAATATGTAGCTTGAACATGGATCCAGTGGGAAAAGATGAAGTGGGAAGGGAGGATAGGGAGAAATTTAGAGGGTCTTAAACCTCCGACTAAGACTTAGACTGTATCCTGTAATCAGTAAAGAGCCACAAGAGGTTTAAAATGTGGGAGTGACATGGTCAAATCCATTTAAAAACACCACTCTGCTGATTTGAGAGTGCGATTTTTAAGACCAGAGGCAGGGATGTCAGTCCATTCCCAGGCTAGCGCAGAAATGTTGGCATAAAACCATGGAGCAGTGCAAGCAGTGGTCCTAGAAATGGAGAAGCAGGGAAGGATGAGAGCAAGGGTGGTAACAATGTAGTGTTGGTTCTGGGGTCGAACAAAGTCATCCCTGAGAATACACTGAGATACCAAATCTTCAATCTGATCTTGAAGGAGTGGAGCTGGATGAGTGTCCCTTTGAAACTGGACAGAACAGAAGACTGCTAAGAAATGCCAGTCATTTCTTAGCAACTGCAAAGTTGGCAACTTGAGACCACAGGGACAGCCATACTAGCCTGGGGCTCGTGGCCTCCTACTCCCCCACTACTCCAAGCTGCGTGGCAGCTGATGGGAAATGCCTGCAACCTGAGCAAAAACAAAGCTCTGAAGCCTCCAGATCCTCACTGCGGGGACAGGCTCCCTGACCGGGAAAAGAAGAGTGGAGTTGAGCGCTCCCTGCTCCATTCCCGAAAGATTCATCTTCACCTTGTAGCTTCTCCTTGTGCTACATTCTAGCCCGGGGAGCATGGCTCTCCCCAAGGATGGCCACAGCAAGCAGAAACAAGGCCTGTGTGTTTGAACAAGATTTTATCGAAGGCTTGATTATTCAAAAAGTAAATATATTCAGAGAATGCCACGAATCCCCAAGTTCAAAAGGTATAGGTAGGTTATTCTTCAAGATCCCACAGCCCGGCTCCTCCTCATAAGTCCTCCCAAAAAGCAGGAACCCCCGCACCCTTCATCATTAGCTTCAATACCTACCTCTTGATAGATGCCATCACTAACTCCCATCACCCCAGAGTCAGAGCATCCATATGAATGATTTGTATCCTGGATTTATTGCTTTATTCATAGCTATCATCAGTCCCCTGAAATCCTGGGGGAAGAGGGGGGAGATTGTATCATTTTTTTTATTGTAAGTTTTTAAAAAACACATATTTTTATTGATTTCAGAGAGGAAGGGAGCAGGAGAGAAATAGGAACATCAATGATGAGAAAGAATCATTGATCTGCTGCCTCCTGCACACCCTGTACTGGGGATGGAGTCCACAACCTGGGAATGTGCCCTGACCAGAAATCGACCATGACCTCCTGGTTCATAGGTCAATGCACAACCACTGAGCCACAAAGACCAGACTATAATAAGTTTTGAAATAATAAAACAACTTTGAGAAAGCTTAAAATTTAGGGGGGTAGGAGGTAGAGAAAGGTTAAAATGCTCATACATTTAAAAAAAACAGATAAATTAACTACTGTTTTTATATATCTTTTAGTGTTTATATATTTATATTCAACATGTATCTAAATGTACTTGCTTTTTGTTATATTTACTATATCAGAATCAAGTTTCATATTGATTTTTATACTTTTTATCTTATCTGTTTTAATGATTCCTTAAGTTTCATAATTATATTATCGTTTCTATAATTGAGACTATGAGATTGCTTCCATTATAAAATAATTCGTAACTCATCTCCTTTCTGATTATATATGAATTGCAGAAAGTTTGGAATATAAAGTAAGTATAAATCATTTATACATGAAATTATAATATACAGATATACAGATTTGATTTTAACTTTTTCTTTTACTTTAGCCTTATATGGTTGTAATGGCTTATATGGTTATAAAGATTCAACCTTAAATGGCTATTTCTCATCCAGGCAATATCTTCTAAAATTACTGTAAGTCATTTGATCCCGTTGAGGCTCTCAGCTCAGCACAAAGTCCCAGGCCCTCCTCCACTTTGAAGCCAGCTCAAATCTCAGTTTCTAGATGGTACTCCGGCCCCCAGCAGCCATTCTGTGGCTGCCCTGTCCTCCCATGGCCCTCTCTTCTAAACCACAGCTCTTCCCCCCCCATTTCTTTTCTTTCTTTCTTTGGAAGAAACAGGTTCCTGTAGACTTCCTCCCCTTTCTCGTGAGACCCACACAATCAAAAAAGTGTCCTCTATGGGGCTGTGTTGAGAATCTGCCTAGAAGCTCCCAGTCTGCAGCAACCGTAATACTCAAAGCAGGAACTGACAGATTTCTCAACAGCAAAGATCTGAAGTGTGGAGAACAGACTGATGAACAAACCTTTGTACATCATTTTTTTTTTTAGCATTGCTTAAGTGTTTTATAATTGCTTTACTCAGCAAGCCTGGGAAATATGTAAGCAGTCATCAGTTTTGCAGATGTGGGAATTAAGGTTCAGCAAGGTTAAATGACTTGCCTTAAATAGTCACAAAATTATATCATTAAAGAGTCAGATGAGAGCTCTCTTTTCTATCAGAATTACACTCTTCTCAGAGTAAAGGTAAATGGTACTATAATAAAGAATGTATATGTGATGGCCTAATGAGAGTAGGCAAAACAGCAGAAAGAACAAGGTAGAAGGAGAATAAGAGCACACAGAAAGATAAAAAAAAAGTTTGTATGAAAAACAATTATTTTGTAGAAGTAATGGCTTAAAAATGCTAATTGTTTGTATGTGTGTTGGGGGGAAGGGCACTGGCTCACCTCTATTCTTTTACATTGGTCAGCTGCCTCCTGCATGCCCCCTACCAGGGATTGAGCCTGAACCCAGACATGTGCCCTGACCAGGAATCGAACTGGTAACTTTTTGGTGCATGGAACAATGCCCAACCAATGGAGCCACACCAGCCAGGGCTCACCTCTATTCTTGTAAGAGTAGAATGTAACCTTTCTCCTGACCCTCTCTTTCAAGGGCCAGTTTTCAGTTATACTTTTGGAGACATGCGTTTTAGCTTTACATCAGATTATTGTTAGGACAAGCTGCACCCTGTGCCTTGTACCTCTTCATTACACTTTTTTTGTTTGTTTTGTTAATTCCTCCCAGAGGATATATTTTGATTGATTGATTGATTGATTGATTTTGAGAGAGCAAGTGTAACGGAGGGGTGTGAGACATCATGTGAGAGAGACACATTGGTTGCCTCCCACAAGGCACCCCAACCCAGGCTGGGGAGTGAACCTGAAACCCAGGTACCTGCCCTTGACTGGGACTCTAACCCAAGGGCCTCTGGTACAAGGGCTGATGCTCTAATAGCTGAGTAACACTGGTCAGGGTTCTTAGTGGCTTCTCCAAGCCATGCTATGGTCTTCTGCTTTGTGCTATCTCAAAGTCCTAGACAACTATCTATCCGAACCCAATACCAAATTTTTCTGCCACTACCAAACTGGCCTGAAAAGAGGGGACGGAAAGGCAACAAGTACCAGATCAAACAGGATGTGAAGAAGCTCTCTGACATGGATGTGGCCAAAGTCAACACCCTGATCACGCCTGATAGAGAGAAGACATATGTTTGACTGGCTCCCAACTATAATGCTTTGAATGTTGCCACCAAAATTGGAATCATCTAAATTGAATCCAGCTGGCTAATTCTAAATATAAAAATTTTACAGGGTAAAATAAATAAATAAATACATAAATAAATAAATAAGCTTTTCAAGTTTACATATCATGTAAGAAAAAATAAAGAAATAAAAACAAACCCAAAACCCCAAATCATGGTCACTAGAGGCTTTCTCTAGTGTTACAGAAGACTGGAGAAAAACCAAGCAATGCTTAGAGAAATGGAGTTACACAGCTTTGTTACACCGGCAGACTCAGAGGAGGTTGCCTCTCAAATTCTGAGCAAACAATATGATGGAAACCCCTCTTTTATCTGGACCTTTCGTGGGCTTTGCAAAAAGCCCAGGTGTTAGGGGTCTTGAGACCATATCTAAGAGCCTGTTGTTCTCTGCTTTTAGTAAGTCTTGTCCTTTTCTATTCTGTAGTACTACTATGGCTAAGGAATCAACTTGATCCTATAAAGTAATTAGAGTCTCAGCTACTCTCTCTATGTCTTCTGAAAATTCTTGGGTCAAAACTTGACAAGAGTAAAGAGTGAGCTATTCCCCCTATCCCAGCTCCTATGCTACCCGCAATTCTGAGCACTATTAGAAGGGGGATTACTTGCAAAGCCCTCTTATATCTAGTTACTGCTTTAAGGGAGGTCTCAAGGGATTGGTTGTTAGGTATAATAGACATATCTGGGGTTAAGTAGGCAGGAGTACACACTCCTGTCCAGTTTACAGGCAGGCAGAGGTAAGCAGTGGTCCCACACATGTAGAATGTTCCTGCAGAAGGGCACCAGGGGTAGGTGATGTTTTCAGCCTTGAGGGTAGAGTTGCATAGTTCATCTGGAAGATGACCTGTTGGGTGTTGAACCTGGGTACGGTTGAAGCAAATAGGGGCAACATTAGTTAGCTGCACATTGGCCATGACAGGTTCTATTATTCCATTAAGTTCCCTGGTTTACTTATTTTTACTAAAGTAGCCATTAATAGAGAGACAAGAGGAATCCAAGATGGCGGCATAGGTAAACACCTACATTGCTGCCTTGCACAACAATTTCAAAACTACAACTAAAAGACAGAACAGACATCACCCAGAACCATAGGAAAGCTGGCTGAGTGGAAGTTCTACAACTAGAGGGAAAGAGAGGGGCTCACGACCCAGAGGAGCTGCAAAAAGCTGAGGTACGGAGACGAGTGTGCGCACGAAGAGAGCGGGTGCCGGAGGACCTGGCTGGCTTTCTCTGGCGGGAGGGAAACGGAGACTCTCAAAGGCATTGAACCCTTTATCCCACAACACTAAACCCCAGATCCAGCCGAAACTCATAAGGGGGGAGTTTGGACTGTGAAAAGGGAGAGGTGCACGGAAATTTAGGGGAGTCACAAAAGATCAAAGGCCTGGTGGCGCGCATGGCACTGTGTACAGGACAGATTGCTGATTGTGCCGCTGGATTTCGCGAGTGGGCGGGAGACAGACCCTCCCAACTGTGCCACTTCTAACTTCACTAAGCCCCTGTTTCGGGGCGAAACCCTGGGGACCTAGACTCGTGTGGTCCTGGTGTGCAGGGGAGCTGGAAAGGCAGAGGTTAGAGGCACTGCGGGCGCGAGCACAGGGACCACTCCAGCGATTACCCAGTCAGGTGAGACTCAGGGGCTGTGGAGGGCGGGACTGACTGGAAGGCAAGGCGGTCCCTTAAGGCCTGAGACTACACCCCTCTCAAGCTCAACAGAGGCTTCTGTGGCTTTGCACATCTGATATCATAAAACTGAATTCAACACAGAAGTTTCCCCGGCATAGTGAAAATGCCGAGACAAGGGAAGGGATTACAAACAAAAGAAATGGAGGGAAAAAAACGACTGGATATAGAGTTCAAAACCACGCTTATAAGGTTATTCAAGAATATGCTAGAAAAGTTGGATAAATTTAGTGAGACCCAAGAGGAGATGAAAAAGGACCAACTAGAGACGCTGACTGAAATAAAAAATATTATACAGAGTCCTAACAGCAGACTAGAGGATGGCAAGAATCAAGTCAAAAATTTGAAATATAAAGAAGCAGAAAACATTCAACTGGAAAAGCAAGAAGAGAAAAGAATCCAAAAATGTGAAGATAATGTAAGGAGCCTCTGGGACAGCTTCAAGTGTACCAACATCAGAATTGTGGGGGTGCCAGAAGAAGAGAGAGAGCAAGATACTGAAAACCTATTTAAAGAAATAATGACTGAAAACTTCCCACATCTGGTAAAAGAAATAGACTTACAAGTCCAGGAAGCACACAGAACCCCAAATAAAAGGAATCCAAAGAGGACCACACCAAGACACTTCATCATTAAAATACCAAGAGCAAAAGACAAAGAGAGAATATTAAAAGCAGCAAGAGAAAAACAGTTCATTACCTACAAGGGAGCATTCTTATGACTGTCAGATGATTTCTCAACAGAAACGATGCAGGCCAGATGGGAGTGGCAGGAAATATTCAACGTGATGAATAGCAAGAACCTACAACCAAGAATATTCTATCCAGCAAAGCTAACATTCAGAATTGAAGGGCAGATAAAGAGCTTCCCAGATAAGAAAAAGCTAAGGGAGTTCATCAACTCCAAACCAGTATTATATGAAATGCTGAAAGGTACTCTTTTAGAAGAGGAAGAAGAAAAAGGTAAAAGCCAAAAAATTATGAACAACAAATACATATCTATCAACAAGTGAATCTAAAAATTAAGTGAATTAAAAATTTGATCAACAGAATAAACTGGTGAATATAATAGAATCAGGAGCACAGAAAGGGAGTAGACTGATAATTCTCAGGAGGACAAAAATCATAAAGCATCAAACAGACTGTGAAATTACAGCAGAAAGATTAAAGTTAGGTGAGGTAGATAAGTGATCAATCAAAGGACTTGTATGCATGCATATAAGCATAACCAATGATCACAGACACTGAGGGGTTGGGGTATGCCTGGGAGGGAGGGGGGGCAATGGGGAGATATGTATAAAAAATTAATAAAAATTAATAAAAAAATTAAAAAAAATCCAGAGACATTGAAGCATGCAACAGACATGTATTACAGAGGAAAGGGAGGGAGGAAACAGAAAGAGATTAACCAATGAATGTATATGAATATCTGCATAGCCCAGGGATAGACAATAGGGTGGGGACAGCCTGGGGAGGGGAGGACAGTGGGATGTAGGGAATTAATGGGGGGAGGGGAGGGAAAGGGTAACATCTGTAAATACTTTCAATTTAATAAAAATAAATTATTTAAATAAATAAATTAAATAAAGTAGCCATTAATAGAAGTGGTCCCAGGGAGTCCCTAGCCAAGTAAGGGTTGGTAATATTGAGGAGGTGGTGGGTTGAATTAAAGAGCTTTGCAAGAAGACTAAAGTTGTGAACCTGGAAGCGAGAGTATCCAGTGAGTCTAAGAAAACAGAAAATTTCTTGTTCAGAAGAGGGGATAGTCATTTACAGTCCAACAATTCATGATGAGGCCTTCGTTTCCTTGCTGAGGCACAGCTGGAGGGGATTCTCAAGATCTTGGGTCACCTTCCACTCAGACTGATCACTGCTTGGCTGATGAACCGCCTTCACACTCTAATGGTGGATCCAGGTGCTCACTCCTGTAACCTTGGGAGCTATTGGTGTGGTTAACATCACTAGATAGGGCCCCCACCAGGTAGGCTTGGGGGTTCCTTTTTCCAATTCTTTACCCAAACCTGGTCTCCAGGTTTATAAGGATGTACGACTATTCCTAGAGAGATGAGTAACTGAACAGTAACCCATCTGTGGACCTCAAAGACAGTTTTTCCAAGTCCTTGTAGTTGCTTCTGGATTTCTAAGTTCCCTATTTCCCCCAAATCTCCCTTTGGCCAAATGAAGGGTCTGCCATATAGAATTTCAAAGGGACAGAAACCTACCCTGGCTTTCTGGGCACATATAGAGGTGGAAAACTGGCAGGACTTTCTCAGGGGATTCCTGTGGAATAGGGTGTTGGGTTCCCTTCTTCTCCTGTGCCTGCTCCCCTCTTCCTACTACTAAAACCTTGCACTGTCCCTTTTTATTGATGTAGAATCGGACCCAAGGCGGCATGGTTTGAGCAATTTCTAAACAGCTATGTAGGGAAATTGATCTGGGTGTCCGGGGCCCCCTGTGACTACATTCCAGACCACCCTGACCAGTCTTTCATCTAAAGAGCCTTCTGAGGACCAGCCAACCCCAAAGGTTGGCCATTCTAATTCACAGAATTTCTTCAATGTTTTGGGATCCACTTTAATACCATAATCAGTCAGTGTATGTTTAATTTCTAGTTGGTCCTTTTTCATCTCTTTTTGGGTCTCACTAAATTTATCCATCTTTTCTAGGAAATTCTTAAAAAACCTTATAACCATGGTTTTGAAATCTATATCCAGTCATTTGTTTTCCTCCATTTCTTTCATTTGTGATCTCTTCTTTTGTCTCCACATTTTCACTGCTTCCGTGAGTTGATAGAGTAGCTTTGGGTGCTAAGTGTCCTATATGGCCCAGTAGCTCTGCCTCCCCAGTTACCTGAGGTGGACTCTCTTGATGCATCTCTTTGTGGACTGTGTGTACAGGCTTTTTGTAGTTAATTCTTAATTGTTTTTGATATCACTGTGGGAGAATTGACCCCCAAGCCAATTGGTTGTGAGGATAAGCTGTGTCTATGCCAAGAGAACTTCTGTGCTGGAGTCAGCCTTATGATACAAGACTTGCAAAATTGAAAAAGCTTCTGTGCTGGGCTTGGATGGGGCGGAGTTTCAGGGCTGAGCAGACAGCCTTGTCTTCTTGTCAGCCCTGCCCTACACAGCCCCTGGATCTCAATGTCCCTCAGTAATCCCTGCAGCCTTCCCTGCGCACACTCACGCTCCTCCAGACCTCTGCCTTTCATGGCTCCCCTGAATTTCTGTGAGCTCCAGGGACCCATATGAGTCTGCGCCCCCGGGGTCTCACCTGAAACTGGGGTTCAGTGCAGTCAGAAGTGGAGTTCAGCACAGTCAGGGGGTTCTCTTCCTCCCACTAGAGAAAGCCAGCAGCACAATCAACAGTCAGTCCTCTCTGCACGCACTGGTGTGCACGCCTCCAGACCTCTGCCTTTCTCAGCTCCCCTGAGTTTCCATGCACTCCTCCCTTTTCCTGACAGTCCAGACTGCCCCCATATGAACCCCATATGGGTTCAGTGCAGTCAGAACTGGGGTTCAGTGCAGTTGGGAGTTTCTGTCTCCCTCCAGCTATAGAAAGCCAGCCAGGCACTCTGCTGCCCATCCTCTCCACATGCGTGTCTCTGTACCTCAGCTTTTGCAGCTCCTCTGACTCTCCATGAGCCCCTCTCTTTCCTTCTAGTTGTAGAATTTCCATTCAGCCAGATTTCCTGTGGTTCTGGATGATGTCCGTTTTTTTTTAATTGAATCTTTATTATTCTGATTATTACATTTGTTTCTCTTTTTTCCCCTCCATAGCACCCCTCCACCCAGCTCCCACCCTTTCCTCTGCCCTTAGCTCCCTCCCATTGATCTCATCCATAGGTGTATGATTTTTGTCCAGTCTCTCGCTGTACACCCCTCACCCCTTTCCCCCTGAGAATTTTCAGTCCACTCCCTTTCTGTGCTCCTGATTCTATTATATTCACCAGTTTATTCTGTTGATCCAATTTTTAATTCACTTAATTTTTAGATTCACTTGTTGATAGATATGTATTTATTGTTCATAATTTTTTGGCTTTTACCTTTTTCTTCTTCCTCTTCTAAAAGAGTACCTTTCAGCATTTCATATAATACTGGTTTGGAGTTGATGAACTCCCTTAGCTTTTTCTTATCTGGGAAGCTCTTTATCTGCCCTTCAATTCTGAATGTTAGCTTTGCTGGATAGAATATTCTTGGTTGTAGGTTCTTGCTATTCATCACGTTGAATATTTCCTGCCACTCCCATCTGGCCTGCATCGTTTCTGTTGAGAAATCATCTGACAGTCATAAGAATGCTCCCTTGTAGGTAATGAACTGTTTTTCTCTTGCTGCTTTTAATATTCTCTCTTTGTCTTTTGCTCTTGGTATTTTAATGATGAAGTGTCTTGGTGTGGTCCTCTTTGGATTCCTTTTATATGGGGTTCTGTGTGCTTCCTGGACTTGTAAGTCTATTTCTTTTACCAGATGTGGGAAGTTTTCAGTCATTATTTCTTTAAATAGGTTTTCAGTATCTTGCTCTCTCTCTTCTTCTGGCACCCCCACAATTCTGATGTTGGTATGCTTGAAGCTGTCCCAGAGGCTCCTTACATTATCTTCACATTTTTGGATTCTTTTCTCTTCTTGCTTTTCCAGTTGAGCGTTTTCTGCTTCTTTATATTTCAAATTTTTGACTTGATTCTTGCCTTCCTCTAGTCTGCTGTTAGGACTCTGTATGATATTTTTTATTTCAGTCAGTGTCTCTAGTTGGTCCTTTTTCATCTCCTCTTGGGACTCGCTAAATTTATCCATCATTTCTAGTTGGATCTTTTGCATCTCTAGTTGGTCCTTTTGCATCTCCTCTTAGGACTTGATAAATTTATCCATCTTTTCTAGCATATTCTTGAAAAACCTTATAAGCATGGTTTTGAACTCTATATCTAATCGTTTTTTTCCCTCCATTTCTTTTGTTTGTGATCCCTTCCCTTGTCTTGGCATTTTCACTATGCCAGGAGAACTTCTGTGTTGAATTCAGCCTTATGATACCAGACTTGCAAAACCGAAGAAGCCTCTGTTGAGCTTGGGATGGGTGGAGTCTCAGGGCTTAAGGGACTGCCTTGCCTTCCCGTTGGCCCTGCCCTCCACGGCCCCTGAGTCTCACTTGACTGGGTAATCGCTGGAGTGGTCCTTGTGTGCGCACACCCACAGTACCTCTGGACCACTGCCTTTCCAGCTCCCCTGCGCACCAGGACTACACAAGTCTAGGTCCCCAGGGTTTCACCCAAAACAGGGGCTTAGTGGAGTCAGAAGTGGCACAGTTGGGAGGGTCTGTCTCTCGCCCACTCTCGAAAGCCAGCGGCACAATCAGCAATCTGTCCTCTGCGCAGTGCCGTGCCCGCCACCAAACCTCTGATCTTTTGCGACTCCCCTAAATTTCTATGCACCTCTCCCTTTTCACAGTCCAAACTCCTCCCGTATGAGTTTCGGCCGGATATGGGGTTAGTGTCGTAAGATAAGGAGTTCAATGCTATTGGGGGTCTCTGTTTCCCTCCCGCCAGAGAAAGCCAGCCAGGTCCTCCGGCACCCGCTCTCTCAGCGCTTGCGTCTCCATACCTCAGCTTTTTGCAGCTCCTCTGGGTTTCTGTGAACTCCTCTCTTTCCTTCTAGCTGTAGAACTTACACTCAGCCAGCTTTCCTGTGGTTCTGGATGATGTCCATTCTGTCTTTTAGTTGTAGTTTTGAAATTGTTGTACAAGGCAGCAGTGTAGGTGTTTACCTATGCCGCCATCTTGGATTCTCCCCTGGATGATGTCCGTTTTATCTTTTAGCTATAGTTCTGAAATTGTTGTGCAAGGGAGCAGTTTAGGTGTTCACCTATGCAGCCATCTTGTTTCCTCTCTCGAGTTGTATGCATTTTTAATATATTTTAGATAATCACCCTTATAGGAAGTATTATTTGCAAATACCCTCTTCCATTTGATTGGTAGGTTTTTCATTTTGTTAATGGTTTCTTTTGCTGTGCAGAAGCTTTTTAGTTGGTTCTACATAATTTTATTGAATGCCAAATATATGTGAAGCATCCATGTTATATACCATAAGTTTAGTCACTTAACACCCATATCTGACTCCTGACTTTCTCCTGTAAAGACTGAAAAACTAATACTCTAAATCCCAGCCTCCCTCATTGCTAGGAGTAGCTATGTATTCTGGGTAAGAAAAGTAAATGGAAGACTGATGAAAGGAGAGGAATACAAAAGCCCCTTGCTCTATCTCCCTTTTTCCTACCTGGAACAAGATTTCTGATGTTCGCCATTTTATGTTCATGAGACAAAAAGCGTAAGGATCAAAGCCCATAAGCTAAAAATTACAGTATAAAAACTGGAAGAACTGGTTCTTTACAGCATCATGGAGCAGCTGAACCAACACAAGCAATGCCTTCTCTGAATGTATATGAGAAGGAAAAAAAACCCTCTGGTCTCTTGGCCATTGTCAGTCAGCTTAACACATTCTTAACTGACACAGAGTTATATTAAGTAGTACAATGATACAAATAGAAATGAGACCAAAAAAAATATATATATCAATCTACCCTCATGACCTTATGATGCTCACTGTGTAAGGAGATAAGTAATCTATATAAAGAACTAAGATGTAAAGAAAAAAAGTTCAAGTGCCAGAAGAGCTACTTCGATGATATGGTCTGGGACTCAGAAGTTCATGTCCAATTTAGAAGAACGAGGTAGTCCTTTCAAAGGATGAGGCAGCTGAACTGACTCTTAACCACTGATGGAAGGGAACCAGGTTCTAAGTGAGGGAAAGGAAATGAGCAAATAAATGAAGGAAGCACAGTGCCCATAGGGGATCAGGAAGTCATCCTTTTGCCCGAGGTTACAGTAAGCAAAGTTGAGTGAAAATAAATTGGGAAAATAAAATTAGAACTAAAACATGTTTTTTTAAAAACTAGAATAAAGGACATTTTTATTTTGAAAAGCATTTTGTGGTATCCATTTAAACAATATAGAAGTTTATGAAGTAAAAGTGACCTTCTCCACCTATGACTTTACAGTCTAGTGTGGATCTTCTCATAATTGTTCCTTTGTCTATACAAATAAATACAAATGTGTTCACATAGGCAAGCTTTGTTGAAAAATGGATAATACATATATAAAATAAAAATTATTAATAAGATAGATTAGTGATTATAGTACAATAAAAAGCTTTGTAAGAAATATATAAAGTTTGATATACAGCAAAATCTTAATTACATTTCAAAAAGTACCTAGAAAAAAGGCTGAAGTAAAATACATAATATGCAAATGTGTAAATAAATGACTATTGAATCCTAATTGCCAATATTAATAAATAAAGTTTCCTATTAATGTAAATAATACTTTCTCCTAGAAGAGACAGTTTTTCCACAATCCCCAGAAGGTTGGAAGTAAAAAAAAGAAAAATCTCATTACATTCCAGGGAAACTATGGGGAGGTTGAGGACACATATTTGAATCATCTGCTTTGCAGTCCCATGCAAAATGACCTAGAAAATTTTAAAATATGTAAAACCCTAAATCAGCACTGGAAGCTAGGGAAGGAAACCATTCAAATGCCAGACACTTCAAAGAATTGCTTCTAAATCCTGTGCTTTTGGGATCAGATTTAAAAAGGACATCCAGGTCCCATTTGCCAATCACCAAAGAAGCAGCTTGCCCTGGAGGCTGACTGCAAACCCCCATCAGTGATTCTTTTGGCTCTGGAGAACTGTGTGAGTCTGAGGTAGCAGAGGTGGCAAGTGTATCAAGCAGAAAAACTGTGCATAGTGGCAATAGTTTTGTTATTGGACAGATTCCCCAAGCTTTGAGGATCTTCATTGTCTCTGTGGAGGTGGGCATAAAGGCAAGGCCTACATGGCTTCCCCAGCAGCAGACTGTCACTGGCAGCAGCATTCTTTCATGGTGCAGTGGACACCTAGACTTTGGCTTGGGAGCTAGCATCAGGGCAGTGTTATCACACACACACATCAGCAGCGAAGTTGGGGGTTCCAATGGAAGAAGCCCTAGATAGGAAGTGCACCACAAAATCTGTCAAATAGTACAGCCTTTTCACCAAATACAAAGAAGGAACTTTATAAGTTGAAGTTTAGATAACTGTATTTTTTTTTAAAGTTTGAACTCACCTTGAATGCATATATGCATGGCCCATGGACACAGACAATAGGGTGGTGCAGGCCTGGGGTAGAAGGAGGAGCAGGTGGAGGGGGGCACAGAGGAGGAAAGGGGGACATATGTAATAGTTTCAACAATAAAGATTTATTTTTAAAAATGTGAATAAAAATAATAATAAATGGCCACTATTGGCCTTGAAAAAATAAATAAATATAAGTTTGACCTCACTCTCCCACAATACATATGAATTAACTTAAGATGGATCATAGACATAAATGTGAAAAGTAAACTGATATGAAGCTTCTAGAGGGAAACAATGTCTTCAAGACCTCTGTTTGGACAAAATTTCTTAAATAGGACACCCAAAGCATTAGGCAAAAAAGGAAAGATTGAAAAAAAAATGAACTTTATCAAAATGGAGAATTTATGTTTGTCAATAAACAATATAAGAGAGTAATAAGGCAAGCCACAGATTAAGGAAAGGTATTTGTAATAGATATAACTGGCAAAGAACAATATAAAGAGTGTCCACAGATCAACAGGAATAAACTTGAAAACAAACTAAAACAGGTAAAATGCTTAACAGTCACTTTAGAACAGTAGGATGTTAAAAGACCAATAAGTATAAACATTATTAGTCACAGGAAAAGGCAAATAGCTAACAATACCAAGTGTTGGTAAAGATATAGAGCAACTGGCAATCTCATAAATTAATGCTTGGACTGTAAACTTATCTTTAAAAATCACTTTAGGGTTCCTGCTAAAATTGGACAATGTGCTTGGTATGGAAATGAAAAATACAATCACAGAATTACAAATATTGTCAAAGGCAATATATAGCAGATTGACTACCATAGAAAATACAAGTAATGAGTAAGAATATACATAAGAAATTCACACTGACATCACAAAGATAAAATGATAAAATAATGAGGTAAATTATGAAGAAGAGGGCCAGGAAATCAAATCAACATGTCCTAAGAATCTTAAAAAGAAAAAATTAACTGGATATGTAGACGCCATATTTGAAGGGATAATTGGGGGAAATTGCTGAGTTTATAGAATTATAAACCACACAGTAATGAAGAGACATGAGCACCTAGACATATTCTATTGAATGATTCAAGATTCAAGAAGAAAAAACCCTCTACAATCATCCAGCCAAGAAATATCAGCTTATTTCCTAAGTAGTGGTTCTCAACCCCAGCTATGCATTTAAAATTATTGGGTGAACCGTTCAAAAATGCTAGTGTCTGAAGTTCATCTTTAGACATTCTGATTTAATCATTCTCTGATGGAGCCTGGGCATTGACATTTTAAAAAATCTCCCCAGTGATTTAAATATGCAGCCAGGGTTGAGAACCACAGTCCCAAGAGAAGATAAACCTCCAGAGAACCAAATAGCAGTCCTAAATGAACACTGACTTCCAAGCTGAAGAGGAAAAAACTAATGTACTCAGGCAAGAGGTCATTTGTAAGAAAGAACCGTATTCTCCAAAAACTATTGCTTTCACAGTTTAGGGATAAAATTCAGCCAACCTAGGATGGATCAAGATAAAGAACTCAAGACTGAGGACTCTATAATAAACAGAGGTGGTAGAAAGCAACATAAATTATATAGTTAAACCTTGAGTAATGTTTTAAAAACTGTCATTAACATGTATGATAGTAGGACAAAACAAATTTCAAAAATAAGTCTCCAAATAAAAGTTAAGATAAAATAACAGTAACAATTTAGGTCTAAATTTCAGATTACATCAATCAAAATTGTGAAGTAGGGAAAGACAATAAAGACAGTAAAAGGCTGAACATTTTCTCATTTTACACAGATGATTGTTAATAGGTACAGTTACATTCTTAACCTTGATAAGCAGAGATAAAAACTTTTTAATAACTCAAAGATTATCACTAATAGAAAAAATGTAATTATACCTTCCAAATGACTCAGAAATAAGGGCTAAAAAAAATATTACTTTGCTGCTGTAAAAAAGAAGGAATTCTTACCATTTGCTAAGTGAAATAAGATCTCACTCCTTTATGGATAATAAAGAACATTATAAACTGATGAACAAAAATAGATACAGAGGCATCAAACAGACTATCAAACTACAATGGGAAAGCTGGGAGGGTTGGGTGTGGGGGGAGGTAAGAGATCAACCAAAGGACTTGTATGCATGCATATAAGCATAACCAATGGACACAAGACACTGGGGGGGCGGGGGCGGGGTGAGGGCATGTGCGAGGGAAAGGAAGGTGGAGGAGTAGGGGAAGCAGAAGGAAAGTCAATGGAGAAAAAAAAAGGAGACATATGTACTACTATTTGTAATACTTTAAACAATAAATTAAAATTTAAAAATAATTAGTAAAAATATAACAGGATGTAAAAACCATTATATGATATTTTAATCTTATTTGATTATATGTACTAGAGGCCTGGTGCATGAAATCCATGCAGGAGGGCGGGGGGTATCCCTCAGCCCAGCCTGAACCCTCTCCAATCTGGGACCCCTTGAGGGATGTCTGACTGCCCGTTTAGGCCCAATCCCACCGGGGTTGGGTCTAAATGGGCAGTCGGACATCCCTCTCACAATCCAAACTGCTGGCTCCCAACTGCTCACCTGCCTGCCTTCCTAATTGCCCCTAACCACTTTTGCCTGCCAGCCTGATTGATGCCTAACTGCTCCTCTGCCAACCTAACTGCTCCTTTGCCCCTAACTGCCCTCCCCTGGAGGCCTGGTCCCCCCCAACTGCTCCCCCTGCAGGCCTGGTTCACCTCCAACTTCCCTCCTCTGCCAGCCTGGTCGCCCCTAACTGCTCTCCCCTGCAGGTTTGATCATCTCCAACTACCCTTCCTTGCAGGCTTGGTCCCTCCCAACTGCCTTCCCCTGCTTGCCATCTTGTGGTGGCCATCTTGTGTCCATATGGGGGCAGGCTCTTTGACCACATGGGGACAGCCATCTTGTGTGTTTGAGTGATGGTCAATCTGCATATTACTCCTTTGTTACATAGGATAGAGGCCTGGTGCATGGGTGGGGGGCAACTTGTTTGCCTTGAAAGGTGTCCCAGATCAGGGTGGGGGTTCCCTTAGGGCATGGGGCAGCTGGGGCAAGAGGCCTGTGGTGACTTTCAGGATGGCCATGCCCCCTGGCGACCCAAGCAGAGGCCCTGGTATCTGGGATTTATTTTTCTTCTACAATTGAAACTTCGTAGCCTTAAGCAGAGGTCAAAACAGGCCAGGGCTGCAGAAGCTTTCTCCATCGCTGGAAGCAACCCTAACCTCCTGCTCTCTCCAGCTCTGTGGCTACTGCCATTTTTGTTGGGATTTATTTATCTTCTATAATTGAAATTTTGTAGCCTTGAGTGGAGGCCTGGGCCCACCAGAGTGTGTGAAAAGTTTGGCTTGCTCCATTGCTGGGGAAACCCAAGCCTCCCTCTTGTTTGCTCCCTGGCTACAACCATCTTAGTTGGGATTAATTTGCATACTTGCTCCTGATTGGCTGGTGGGCATGGCTTGTAGACATGGCTTATGGATATAGCAGAGTGATGGTTAATTTGCATATTACTTTTTTATTAGATAGAATATGGAATATGTTTTAAAAAATAGAAAAAGTGGCTGTCTCCAACAGGTTGGATTATGGGATTTATGGGTTTTTTGCTTATTAATATGTTTCCACCTTTTCTAAATATTCTACAATTAGAACAATACTTTCTTGTAATTCAAAAGTCAATAAACATTAAGATTTTCAATTAATATTCAGCACTGTTTTACTTTCTATGTATTTCCATGGCACTTATTTATTACAAAGGATAAAAATTAAGTTCCTTAATGTACTAATTTTAGCAATTATAGGATTTTTAAAAATCCTACAACACATAATTGTAAAGTCTAAACACCTCTGAATACTACAAAGGTGTTTCTATTAACATTTCTTACTAAGTCACTTTCTAGAAGTAACATGTTTGTGCAGAATCTTGCCAAAACTAAGAATATTAAAATGTGTTCTACATTAAGAAGGAATCCACATCATAAAAGTTAACAGGATTTGGGAGTAAAAAACATGAAACCAAAAGAACTCAGGAAAATATGTTTGCAACTATAAATTCTGTAATTAATTTGCTTTACAAGTTTTTTTAGAGATGCTAGGTCATCAGTTGATATCTTGAATTTGCTTTTTATTCAATCAAAACATACAAAACATACAAAAGCATATATTATTTGTGGTTGGATTGTGATCTAAATATATTTTCCATCCAACTATCCAGTTTTGATATAAAGAAAAGTAGACAAAATCTTGTTGTTCTTTAATTTCACTTAAAAATATTTCTTATTTCTGTCCCAGGACAGAACTTGGGATTTTATTTAATTCATGCTTTTCCAGGCTTCTATAGCTTGAGAACACTAAGGAACTCACCTTAATGATCAAAACCCAAATTCAATGAGCCCCTAACCTACCTTCCATGGGCACCTTCTGCAGGAAAGTTGTTTAGTCTTCTCAAGTATTTGTCTACTGTATGTACTCCTAGAGACATTTGCCTCTGCTGGTTGCATTTCCTGCTATGGCGTCACCCACTAGGCAACCATAGCATGTCACCATGACCATGGGTCCTATGGTCTTCTGCTATAGTGGAGGCAACAAAGCCCATTTTTATCAAAGCCTTAAAGCTTCAAGTGTTGTTTTGGGAAGTAGGTAGGAATGTTTCATTACTCTCTTGCCATAGTGCAGCCAGCTAGTTCTGCTCCTGCCTCATTGTCATGTTTTTAAATAAAGCTGCTATTGTTTTTTTATTATTATTATTATTTCTGATAACCCAAATCTCTCTCTCTATGGGGCTCAGGTATAAATCCAGTAGGGTTTGGGCCTGGAGTTAAATCAGAGTGACAACCACCCAGCTGAACTAAGAATGTTCCCTCCTTTCCTTTCCAAAGTCTAAAGTTTCTTACTGTGTAGTTCCTGCCTTCTCTTAAGTTGAGGTCTCTCCCAGGATGCTTCTCAGTCCACATCCAAGTAGGTTGCTGATGGATCCTTTGCACAAGTTGGCCAGATGTGCCTACGACCTCTGTCATACTCATATGATAAAGGGGATAGATACATACTCCATACAAAGACATGTTTAATGATCTTGGTATTAGCTTAAGTTTATTTTAATGAATTCGTTGTGAATAAAGAGAAATGTGGCCTTTTTAACATAGTACACTATTAAACTATTGATTCAGCCATTACCAGTCTGAAGAGGGTTAAGTGGAATCGACTGAGGTGACTGAAATCATCATAGACCTCTTTTGCATTAGAGCAATTCAGGATAAATTCCCATTGAGAATCAAGGAGAAAAGCTATTATTGAGGAATAAGTTTGAAAACTATTTCAGAAAGGTATGCAGTGGGAACAATTATTTAAAATAAAGATCACAGAATTTGAGGGAGAAATAGGTTTCTCATAGAAAGTTTTGCTTCAGAAGGAGGGTTCTTCAGGCAAGAAAAGCATTTCACTGTCAATGAGCTTAAGAAATAAACAAGCATGAATACTCAAGGCCTTGTGAGATACTGTGAATCTCTGTACAGTAGTGAGTGATGATGTCATATTAATATCTTAATATGGAAAGGTAATGGGGATTCTTATTAATTAGAGGACAAATGAAAAATAATGTGTTTAAGAGATAATAGAACCATTTTTTTTTAATCCACATTCTTCACAGTACTTTGTTTGGTTAAGGTATTTGAGAACCCAAATCTTCCCTCACCCTTTCCAGTTTTTGTTGGTTTCCCTGTTTTCGCAATGCAGCTATTTATACTGATAATAAAAACTCCCTAACTATCAAGATTACTAAAATGCATTTTAACCCCAATGAGACTTTACCCCCTACTATGTTGATCTTGCAGTACTAGCAAGATCAGGTAGCAATCTTCTTGAAAATGGAAGCCAACAGAAACTGGAGTTCACCAAAAGGAAGATAAACAACCCAAACAAAAAATGGGGAATGAACCTAAATAGATACTTTTCAAAAGAGGACATAAGAGAGGCCAAGATACATATGAAAACATGCTCAAAGTCACTAACCATCTGAGAGATGCAAATCAAACCGACAATATGGTACCATCTCACACCTTTCAGAATGGCTACCATCAATAAAACAACAAATCAACAAAGACAAGTGCTGGCAAGGATGTGGATAAAAAGGAACCCTCGTGGGAATGCAGACTAGTGCAGCCACTGTGGAGTACAGTATGCAGTTTCCTCAAAAACTAAAAGTGGAACTCCCATTTAACCGGCTAATTCCACTTCTAACAATACATCCCCAAGAAACTAGAAACACCAATCAGAAAGGATATAGGCATCCCTATGTTCATAGCAGCACAATTTACAGTAGCTAAAATTTGGAAACAGCTTAAGTGCCCATTAGCAGATGAGTGGATAAAAAAAAAAAACAGTGGTAATCTACACAATGGAATATTATGCTGCTGTAAAAAGGAAGGGATTCTTACCATTTGCAACAGCATGTATGGAAGTGGCAAACATTATGCTAAGCTAAATAAGCCAGTCAGAGAAAGATAAATATCACATGATCTCACTCATATGTGGAATATAATGAACAACATAAACTGATGAAGAAAAACAGATCCAGAAACAGAGAAGCATCAATCTGACCATCAAACCTCAGAGGGAAGATAGGGGAGGGCGGGGGTAAGGGAGTGAGATCAACCAAAAGACTTGTATGCATGCATATAAGCCTAACTAATGTACACGAATACCAGGGAGGTGAAGGCATGAATGGGGCACAGAGAGCAATGGGGGAATAAGGACACAAATGTAATACCTTAATCAATAAAGGGGAAAAAAGGAAACTGGAGTTCAGAAAAGAAACTACAAACAGTTCCCAAGAACAGTGAAAGGAGTACGTTGCGATAACCATAATGGGATATCACCACACACCCAATACAATGGCTATTACCAAAAAAACAAGAGGTAACAAATGCTGGCAAGGTTGTGAGTAAACGGAATCCTGATGCAATGTTGACAGGAATGTAAATTGGTGCAGCACTATGAAAAACAGTATGAAGATTCCTCAAAAAATTAAAAATAGAACTTCCATATGATCCAACAATTTCACTCCTGGCTATATATAATAAGGACAGAAATCATTATCTCAGAAAGATATCTGTACCTGCATGTTCATTGGAGCATTATGTACAATAACCAAGACATAGAAACAACCTAAGCATCTATCAATGGATATATGGCTCAAGAAAAAATACATATGAAATAATGAATATTATTCAGCTGATAAAAAAAAAGGAAATCCTGCTATTTGCAATAACTTGAATAGACTTTAAAGGCATTATGCTAAGTGAAATAAGTCAGATAGAGAGAATGTATGATCTCACATATGTGGAATCTAAAAAAGTCAAACTCTTAGAAACAGGAGTGGAATGGTGGTTGCCAGAGGCTGGGAGTTAGGGGAAATGGGGAGATATTGATCAAAGGGCACAAACTTTCAGTTGTAGGATGAATAAGTTCTGAGGATCTAATGTATATCCTGGTGACTATAGTTAACAGTATTGCATTATATACTTGAAATTTGTTAAGAGGGTAGATCTTAAATATTCTCAGAAAAACAATAATGCTAAGTATGTGGGGTGACAGATGTGCTGACTAACTTTATTGTGGTATTCATTTCACAATATATAGATATATTATAACATCACATTGTATACCTGAAATTTATACAATGTTATATGGCAATTATATCTCAATCAAGATGAAAAAATAAAGAATATTTTATTATAGTTCCTAGGATAAATGCTAAGTTATAAGACCTCTTTAGTTTCCAGAATGAAATACCAAAGAAAGTAAAATTTTTAAATTATGTTTACTCATTCAAATACTTGGTAACACCTATTAATTTTATGGCATCAGCCTAGACCCTGTGAACACAGTAAGGTCTGAGATACTGCCCAAGGACTAGGGAGCTCTCTTTTCTTCCTCCAGCATTCCTTGCTCATTCCCACCTTGGGAACACATGATCCATCCCCAGTTCTGTGCATAGCTTTCCTCTCATCATGCTTTTGGAGTCCATTCAAATATCATCCCCTCTAGAGAGTCCTTCCCTGATTCCCACCCTCTCACATATCCTCAACATTATCTAATTGATTTATTTCCTTCCGAGATTTGCACCACATTTTTACCGGAAAAGAAATTAGTTCATATATTTCTTACCCCCTTCCACAAGAATGCAAGCTCCACTCTTGGCTTATGAATGAAGACATGTATCTCTAGCATCAAGAAGAGAGCCTGTTATAGAGTTAAGCATACTATAACAGCATTGAATAAGGGAATGAGTAAACAAGAGTTGGATTGAATGCAATTACGTAGTTTATTCAAATGCAATACGATTATGGTGTGGTGGAGAAAAATCTGGGTACTTCCTTGTATCTAACAAATGGGGGAGTAGTGAACCATCTAGGAGACAAGGATTACTTCCTAGGGGACACAAACAGATAGACTTGAGAGAAGGACCTAACCTAGAACTTCATGTTGCTGGGAATGTCTGGGAATAAAAGGACGTGGGAAGTAGAGGGAGGAGTTGGAGAATGAAAAAATGGACAGAGAGCAGGGACCCACTCTGAAAGGCTTCAAGAGCCAAATTAGGAAATTCAACCTTTATCCAGAGGGCATTAGGGAGCAGATAGACCCTGAGCAATGGCAGTTGGGGGAGGGGAGGACAGGGAATGGAAACAGATCTGTCTTGAGAATGCTGACTCCTGCTGACCCCGGAAGCACTATGGAGAATGGGATGGATGGGATGGAAGAGACCAGTAAGCGTGGTAACTCAGTAATTCAGGCAAGAAATGATGAGGAACTGAGCTAAAGCCAAGGTTATGAGAACAGCAGAGGGGAGGACCTGGGGAGACCATCTGGAAGTAAAATCAGTAGCAGAAGGAAGAGTCAAGTTTAATTCTTCCAGTAGCTATAGTTCCTGAGCTGAATTCTCCTTTCTCTAGAAAGTCATCCCAATGGCTGCAGCCATGTTCTTTGGAGAGTGGACTGAGGTTGGGGGCACATAGGTCAGCTTTAAGCTTGGCGACTTATATTTGGACATACAGAATAGAGTGGAATCTAAGATGCTTCTGCCTCCTTGCTCATCAAAATGTTTCAGATAAGGATATCTATTCACATCTATACTTATCATCACAATTATTTGGTGAAGGCTTATGATATACTGGGTTCTGGGAACCAAGCAGTCTGTCAAACAACCTATACTTTAGTGAAGGAGACAAACAAAAAGACAATTAAAATGCACTGTGATAAATACTGTAGTAGAAGTACTTAAACACACACACACACACACTCACACACAAAGCCAAAGACCAGTTCAGGAGTAGAGTTGGGAGGAGGGATCTTAGATCAGTTAAGAGAGAGGAATGGTCCTCAAAAACAAAAACTTCTAACTAAAGGAAGATAAATACCCATTAAAAAGTTAACCCCAGCTCGGGTATAAATAAACACAAGTGCATCAGAGAAAACATCCACAATTAATAATAGTGATATTTATTGGATGCATGAAATGTGCAGGCCCACTAGGTCTTACATGTTTTTTCCTCATTCTCATCTTTATACCAACCCTATGAGGTAGTAACAATTGTCTCATTTTACAGATAAGAGAGCTGAAGTTCAGAAAGGTTAAGGAATTGGCCCCACCCATGTCACATAATAGTACCAGAGGTGGGACAATCTGAATGCAGTTCTTGTCCTCCACAGTGAGAGGCATGGTCTGTCCAGTCCTCCGCAGCGTTTAGGAGCTTTGCTCAACGTCCCATGGGGTTGGAGTGGCGAATTGAATCCAATGGCCAAGCTTCCGAGTTTCTGCTCCTTCCACAGTCAAGTCTTCAGGCTAAATGTATATAGTCTCCATTGAGAAAAAGAATGAGGAAATGCACTAGTAGGAAATTCACTTTCCCCTCATTTTCTTCTTTGTTTCAGTTCCCTAAAGGGTAAGCCGAGCCCCGCCTCCTTCCCAAGTGCCTCAGTGCCACAGTGGACTTCGTCAGAATTTAGAAGGCTAACAGGAGAGAGTGGGCTGGCGAGGCTAACTCACCCCCACACACTACTTACCCCATTGCCCAGAGTGTGTTGAGAAAGCTGGCCTCCCTGATGACCCATCCTTCTCAATGAATATTCGCCTGTAACTGCTCTTCTATTTGGACAAATAAATACTGTTTTCCAAAAACAATAATTGGAAATGTGCAATTGTACATTGTTAATGAAAAAACTGGAAGGTTAGCCAAAATTTATGTTGAGAGTCTTCCATATTTGTACTTCAGCATCCCAAGAGCCAGCTAATCGTGGTATCAGGGGCCATAATACCATTGACGGTCACCCCTCACCAGGTCCCTCCTGCACCACTGTAAGATCTAGGTCGTTTCCCTGCCTAAAGCCGGTTCCCAGTCATACTTGTGGGAGTCTGGGTGACTCACATGCTTTCCTGAGGTTCTTTCCCTCTCAGGCTTTCAGAATTCAGAGCCACCCCTTGGTCCCCTGGTGACAGCTGCTCTCATGCCCTGCCTGCTGCTCCCCTCAGAGGCACATATGAACTGGGTTCCCTTTAAAGCTCCCTCTGCAAGAAGAAGGTGACTTTCTCCACATCTCTCCTTCATACCTTTCCAGCTGGGCCCTGGTCTTGCATGGATTGTGTTATGAGTCTCAGGAAGTCAGTTGTGGAAACAAGATCTTCAATATTGGCTTCTAGCCTTTTCTGCATGGAGCTGAGACTGAGAAGAAACCTCAGGATTCCTTCCCCAACCTCCTCCTCCTCACCTCTCTCCCAGTCACCTGCACTAAGGAGACTCTTTTGCCTTCATGCCTATCAACAAGCCCCAAAGTGGCCTTGCTCTAAGTGGGAACCCAACCCATCTGCTCATATCTCCCAAACTAAACACTAGCCTTGGCCCAGGGGCTACCTTCTCTAATAAACACAGTCATATAAAAATGATTGAGGAGATAGTGCATTATCTTTAGTAAAAATAAGACTGTCATGCAATGAGAAAAAAAAAAAGTAAGATAATATTTAAAATATATACAGGATGCCCTAAAAAAAAAATATGCATACTTTGATTATAAAGTCAGTGTTCATTAACAGACAGTTCATTTTCAAAATTTGAAAGAATCTACAGAAATGAATAATTATTTTTGTCAATGCCTGTTTTCAAACCGATGACCGTTCTGGTCCAGGCACTGTTACTAAAGCGAGACAATGGAATTGCAAAGGAATCAAAAATCATTTTATTCTGTATTTGTGTACCCTCAATTTGTCGACACTGTTGCCAGTTTTGTTCTCTAAACTTTATCTGTTATGTATCCCTACTTAAAAAAAAAAAAAAAGTCTAGTGGCATTTTAGGATAAATTTTCTTTGTCCAGCTTTACCCATTATTTCAAATTGGTTCAACCTGAAAAGGAGTGAAAAATTAAGTGAGTTATCAGCTGTTAAAGTGTGTAAACATTTTTTGGCACACCCTACTTGTATATATGTAAAATCGTATTTGCAAACTTGCTTAAGAGTTGCTCTTTCTTACAGAAAATGGAGTCCAGAGAGAAACTTTCTCCTGTCTGTTTGGAGCTGCCCTGAGAAGCCTGGGTCGACTGATGTAGAGAAGATACCATGGCCCATATGGTTGCAGAGCCTGCCGTGTTGATGGTGGAAGCCCAAGGTGTGGAACAGGGAGACATGAATCTGCCCCTTACCCTGCAATGTGAACAAGCCTGATATTTGGTTTTATGCTAAAATGGGGATAATCATACTGTCCTGACAGGCTTGTTTGGGTTCAACATAATGCTCTGTATTTTTCATAAATGGCAAGTGCCAAAATATATTAGTTGTTATAATATTGCTTGCAAGGAAGAATTAGAGCAGTTCTGGGATGCGTCTGGGTAGCAGGCCTGGGTGCCCCGCAGGACAGGTCAGGGGAGGTGCCACAGGAAAGAAGAAGTTCCGGGAGACAGGAAGAGAAGAGAGAGCCTAAGACCCTCTCTGTCTAGACTTGGATTTCCTTAAGAGTCCTAGATACTCTTTTGAATGTTCCACCCCCATCTCAGGCTTGAGGTGAGCGGTAGTTCCTGCCTCAAACACTGCAGACACCTGAGGTCAGGGCTGCCGCGCCCAGCCCCCTGCCAATCTCAAGCTGAACACTGAACACTGACTCAGCCAGAAGTATGAGTCAGTGTGGGTGGGGGACGGGAGAGGGGGGATGCGTGTGTGTAGAGGTGTACAACTGTCTTATATGTATATAGAGGTCTCCATTTCAAGTCTGAGCTGGGCCAATCTGACAAAGCCAGCTGAGCCAAACTGATAAAATGAGGATTTCTCCAATTCACCTATAACTCCTGAGGTTTCTAAAGTATTCTTGGGTTAATTCTAAAAAAAAAAAAAAAAAAAAAAGCTTTCTTAAAGGGCCATTGTGATCCTGGCAAGAAATCCAGGTTAATTATCTGCAGAGATGGTCACTAAGCCTGGTAATGAAAACAAATTGTTTTTGAAGAGATGGTTATAATTATGTATTGGTAGAAATGGAATATTCAAGGTAACAGGTTTAATTAATTATAATAATGTTTTTTTAAGATTATTCAATAAAGGCTTCTATTGAGGTTTCTGGTTGAAGTACTGAGCCTCACCTCAGGGAACATTTAAGGGTATAAAATATTTTACTTGTGTGAGTTGCAAGAATATGCATATAAAACATGCAGAGTGATTGACATGCTTTCAAATCCCTGGTGCAACTCTGTCCCTAACTGATAAGGCAGCAGTTGATATCAGGAAGCCCTCATATAAGAAGCGGTTTTACACCAAGACTGGGGAAAACCATTTTGACAGTCTTGAATTTCAGCCCTAAGTGGAGGTCTAGGTATTCCAGGTGAGCCCACCCCCACAGTCCAAAAGCAGACAGCACATAGAACAAACTGTCCAACCTCCATCCTTTCTTTTTATCTCATCTGGAAAGAAATTTACTTTGAGTTGAGTAAAAATATTTCATAGTCCCTTTAAGAAGAAAAAATAGGAAGAGTGGGTAGCAACAATAAAGTGTGTGCTGGCTTCAATGTTATCCTTTCTCATTTGAATCATTACCTCAGGAGTCCCAATGTGTAGGAGCAGATTTTAGGTTTTCATACAGAAGAGCCTTGCATGAAACTCTACAACACCTCCATCCCCTGGAGTTACTGAACGTGGTTTTCTTTACTTAAAGAAACTTTCTGGTGAGTAACATTCTGATTTAAAAGAAATAGTTAATAATGGTTGAATCTTAGGCATCCAGACAGGCAGTCTGAGAAAGTTTGGGAGGATTTCCCCAACTCCTTTCACACTGCTAGCAACTGCCTGACACACAGACCGGCCTCTGTGGATATAGATGTGTGTCTGGTGTACAGCGGGAAGTTTGATTTGGCTGGGGTTGGAGGGATCCATCTGTCTAGGGAGGTCTGGCCAACCAGTGAAGGCACTGCCTCCCTTGCCATCTGAGCAGCTTTAAGAGGGTGTAGCATTTTCCTCTGAGGCCAAGGTTGGCACAGACAACTTCCTTACTGAAATTTTCTGCCAGACTGAGTTGATTTTCTTGCCTAATCCCACCCCCTACGCCAACCCTACCCCCTTAGCCTTTGGTCAAGTTTCTGAGATTTTGGCACGTGTTTGTGGGGCTGTATCTATTCCTTCCTGATTCGGTAAGTGCAGAGATTTGTTCTCTCTTGGGTGAAATTTACAAGCACGTTTTCTTCCTTGACAGAAACAAAGAGCCACAAGTATTTCCTAAGAGGAGAAAAAAGTTTCCAGATGCATGACTCCAAAGGCGAGGGTTTCTTTTTCCCTTTGGCATCTTTTTAAGTTTAATAATTACCCTGGACATATTTATCCGGAGGAAGGCCCACCATTTTCATCCTAATAGGGACTTGACTAAACTCTCCAAGTCACAAATGCATCTGCATCTCTGTTGCCCTTTCCTGAAGCGCTCACCACGGAGATCTTGAGTTTCAACGCCGCCGTCTAGAGCCTGAGGAAGATAGGATTTCCTCTCATTTTCCTTAGCTACGGTGGCACAGCCTGCAGAATAATAGAAGGAAAAGAAAACCACTTCCCACTCCTGAAGGGCTAGCAAACTACTTTTGTTTCTAGTTAAAGGGCTACAGGGAAGCATAAATGTCAGGAAGACCTTTCAACAAGTGTCTACAACCCACAGCATGTTTTTATATTTTTAAAAAGTAACTAAAAGATTTGAATTGGTATCATTTTCTATTCTAGAAGAGTATTTTTCAGGATTAAAAATCTTCAAGCTTACAAGACCTATAATCTAAAAATTTCCCCCCACCATGTTCAGAATAATTTTGGGAGGTATTTAGTTCACATGTGGAAAATCAATATTATCCACAATTTAAAAAAAAAAGTTTTGAAGAACTGGGCTACTTATATTTGATTAGAAAAATATTTCTCTTTGAAGTGTTGGCAAAGAATCTTTTTAAAAAAATATATTTGTATTGATTTCAGAGAAGAAGGGAGAGGGGAGAGAGATAGAAACATGAATGATGAGAGAAAATCATTGATCAGCTGCCTCCTGCACCTCCCACACTGAGGACTGAGCCCACAACCTGGGCATGTGCCCTGACCATGACCTCCTGATTTATAGATCGACACTCAACTGCTAAGCCACACCAGCTGGCCTAAAAATATGTTTTTAAAAATAAAATAAAAATGAACAGATGAAGGGGCATCCTATATAATAAAGAGATAATATGCAAATTAACCCATCACAAGATGGTTGCGCCCACAGTGGAGATGGGATTTCCATAAAGAGCAATCAGCAGGGACCTGAGGCTGCCTTGTGCCGGGCTAGGCAGGGGATCTAAGGCTGCACCCCTCCACTCAATGGGGCTTGACTGGGGACCTCAAGGATGCCCCCCTCCCTGGCCTGGGCCTGGGGAACCTCAGGCCATGCCTCCTGTCCCAGCCCTGGGCTGCGGGGTCTGAGGGTATGCCCCCACCTGGCACACACTGGAGGACCTGAGGCTATACCCCCTGTCTGGCGGGACTTGATGGGGGTGAGACCAGCAAGGCCTGGATATCGCCAGTGGAGGTGGGGCTGGCTGAGTCTGGGTCTTGTGCGATTTCGAGGTACTTGCAGATGGGCAGGGACTATCTCTGGGTCCCAGACTCTGACAGGAGGAAGATTTTCATATACATTTTACTAATTTTCTTCCATCTCTAACACTTCTATTATAGAGAAAGGGCAAATAGCAATATTAAAATATTTCCTCTAATTAATTTGTGCACAAATTTTGTGCACCAGGCCACTAGTATATAATATTTGTAACAATAAAGATTTAAAAAGTAATAAAGATAAGTGAATTTAAAAAATAAAAAGAACAGCAGGTCATTCAGAGGCAGCCAAGCAAAAGGCATAGTCGCCAAGATAGCTCACACTATCTGGGCTTTCTCTGTCACATTGTGAACCTAGGATGCAAACTATGATTGATTACAAGGAGAATGGAAGTGATGAGTGTGTTGCCTGTGGTCTTGGACAGGACTGTGGCTGTGGCAGTGGTTAATGCAGCTTTTGTGCTCAGAACTTCATCATGAGAACACAAAACTTATTTACGTCACTTCCTACAGACTCCTCACAAGGAGATTGCTCATAGCTCTGTCACTTGCCAATGCCTTATTTAACAGTCTGCCTTCATCACCCAACACTGTCCAGATTCCATTCTTTGAGTCAAAGTAGAGAGATATCTTTCCATCGAATCCACTGGTGAGTACATTGGATTTCTGCTTACACATCATCCTGCCCTGTAAGGAGAGAGGATCACAGGTTGCAATTATCTCCGCTTTAATGTCAAGCAGAATCTGTTTGAGCTCTTCCATCGCATTTCAGAGTGTCTTTCTGTTGATCCCAGGCCTGTGTGGCACTGTCCTTCTTCCCCTGAACACTGATGAGTTTGACCTTCTCCTTACAGCAGGTATAATGAAGGGGTGTGCTTCCATTTACCTCGCCTTGAATTTTATACTATGGTTGATCACGGGGAGTAACAATGAATTTATAGCCAAGAGTAAGAAAACGAGGTTGACCCTAACAGACCGCTTCATCTCCACCTCCAGGTTCTGAGGTTATGCACACCACAGGCAGTGAGAGCTGAGCTGGCTGGGGGAGAGAGGGAGTCTGGGAGCCAGATCCTGTGAGGGCACCACAGGAGCCCCATCCGGGTGCCTCGGAGCTCTGGCAAAATCCGAATCTGAATTGGCTCCGACTCAAGCACCTGCACTGGGTTTCTTTCCTGCATTCAGTTCTTTCCATGGACAAAATTCAATTGGATTAAAAAGGGTCACAAAATCCAGTTTAGTTCATTAACACTACCCACCAAAATACTGGAAGTTTTTTTAGTATAGAGAAATTTTATAAATAGCATAAAAAATATGTTACACAATATATGAAATGCTCAAAGTCACTAATCATCAGAGAGATGCAAATCAAAACAACAATGAGGTGTATCTCACACCTGTCAGAATTGCTACCATCAACAAATCAACAAAGGACAAGTGCTGGTGAGGATTTGGAGAAAAAGGAACCCTTGTGAACTGCTGGTGGGAATGCAGACTGGTGCAGCCACTGTGGAGAACAGCACAGAGTTTCCTCAAAAAATTAAAAATGGAATTCCCATTTGACACACTAATCCCATTTCTAGGATTATATCTCAAGAAATTAGAAACCCCTATCAGAAAGGATATAGGCACCCCTATGCTCATAGCAGCACAATTCACCATAGCTAAGATCTGGAAACAGCCTAAGTGCCCATCAGCAGATGAGTGGATTAAAAACCAGTGGTACATCTACACAATGGAATAATACATTGCTATAAAAGAGAAAGAACTCTTACCATTTGTATGAACATGGAGAGCATTATGCTAAGTGAAATAAGCCAGTCAGAGAAAGATAAATACCACATGATCTCACTCATTTATGGAATATAATGAACAACATAAATTGGTGAACAAAAATAGATCCAGCCAAAACTGGTGTGGCTCAGTGGATATAGCATTGGCCTTCGGACTGAAGGGTTCCGGGTTCGATTCTGGTCAAGGGTACATCCCCAATGGAGGGTGTGCAGAAGGCAGCTAATCGATGTTTCTCTCTGATCCATGTTTCTATTTCTCTATCCCTCTCCCTTCCTCTCTGTAAAAAAATCAATAAAATATATTTAAAAAAAATAATAGATCCAGAGACAGAGAAGCATAGAACTGACCATCAAACTTCAGAAGGAAGGCAGTGGAGGGGGAGGACAGGGAAGGGTAAGAAATCAACCAAAGGACTTATATGTATAACCAATATCACAGAGAGTAGGGGGAGTGGGGGTCAGGGAGAGGTCAATGGGGGTAAAAAGAGACATATATAATACTATATGTAATCCCTTAAACAATAAAAAAAATTTAAAAAAGTAACTATGTCCCGTGATAAAAACAAATATTTTAGACATAAAAACCTGCCTTAATAATGCAGAATTGAAAACTTCTAAAACTTGAAAAATAAAACTCCTAGTCTTTAATTTGGATTCCCTCTGGAGCAAAAATAGATAAGCCAAGTTTGAAGAAGATTACATCTTTTTGTATTGGATATTTACTTATGTTGAGGAAAATAACACTCAATTTCAAACCACTGCCTTGTTTGCAAGAATGTATGTCCAGATAATGTTGTAAAGCTATCTTTTTTTAAAAAATATATTTTATTGATTTTTTACAGAGAGGAGGGAGAAGGATAGAAAGTCAGAAACATTGATGAGAGAGAGACGTTGATCAGCCGCCTCCTGCACGCCCCGCACTGGAGATGTGTCCGCAAGCAAGGTACATGCCCCCGACCGGAATCGAACCTGGGACCTTTCAGGCCGATGCTCTATCCGCTGAGCCAAACCGGTCTCAGCTGTAAAGCTATCTTGATGATGCTTTCTTTACAACTCACTTGATCAACAAACAGCACAGTGGTTTATAAATGTGAGATAAAGTAGGACAACATATTTATGAATGGCTTAAGAACAGCTGCTTGGCTAAAGGTTTTATAGATTTCATTGAATTCCACTAAATGGAAAGCATTGTTTTGATTTTGTTTATCATGGCCAAACCAGTCATCTAGTGCTGCTAAGGCAGCTGGCATGGTCTGTTGGCCAGAAGTCTAGCCCCTATCTGTGAAAGAGGACACTAGATTGATCATTTTCAGCTCACTGGCAATTACTCAGACAAAAAAAAAAGAGGATACTTCTAAATTGGTGCATTTAAACTCTGAGTTGCAAACCATTAATGATCATGCAATCAATTGAGTGGATTACATCTAGTATTTTTTAAAAAACTGAAATAGATTTAAAAAACATTAGAAACACAGTAAAACAGTAAGCCTAGTTTGTGAAATTTTTAAGTTTTATTTATGTATATACTCATTATAAATCATTACATATGTATCATGATACATACATTATTATATATAAATATGATTATTTTTTTATTGACTTGAGAGGAGGTGAGGGGAAAGGGAGAGAGAATTATCAATTTGTTGTTCTACTTATTTATGCATTCATTGGTTGATTCTTGTATGTGCCCTGATCAGGGATTGAACCCACCATCTTGGGGTATTAGGACAATGCTCTCAGCAACTTAAGTACCAGCCAGAGCCAAAAACCATGGTTACTTTGAAGAATGTATTTCTTATTGTATGTCATAATCAAAATAATTTAAAGTCATTTCTTTAATGATAGTGGGGAAAACCAATAGAAAGCATTTTAAATAAATACCAACTATTCCTTTTGTTCAGCCTTGGATTGCCTTCCCAATATGTTATTTTCTTCAACAGGCCACGAAAATCACACAAGAAAACTCTCCATCTGCAAAACTGTGATGCCAACATCCCCAAAAGCAACATGTCTCAACTCATTTACCCCTAGAACACACAATAAAAATGACGTTCACTTGAGTGTGAACCACACAACCCTTTGGCTGTACCTAGAATTCAGGGCTGTGGCAAAGATAAGGCCTTAGTAATGTGAAGGTACTCTCTGTACTTTCATCTCTTTATCTCATTCAAGAAATCACAAGGAGATAGAAATTAGTGCCTAAAGTAAGGATTGCCAATCTATGAAACATCCAAATCAGTAGAGAAATTTTATGTTTATTTGAAACAAACTGATGACCTGTACTGAGGAGCAAGATTTCAAATGCTCCAGAGAACAACAGTTTAGTAATGTCTTTTATACATTTGAAATGAAGGGAGCATTAGGAAGCTTACATGGATATCAGAGGAAGCAATGCGGGAATTGGATTTCGGAATAGTTAACAAGATCAACTTGAAGATTAATATCCCCTTCCAGGGGTATTACTTCGGGTATTTCAAAGGTGTGTTAACCTAGATGTATAAGAATAAAGACAGTGCTTGCTTCAGGCAAAGATAAATCTTACTAAGGAAGTTATATGCCTAGATCCTAGGATATGACTCCCACCATGACCTGCCCAGTTAGGAATTTATGATCAGATCACCCTGGGAAGTAATTTTCCATAAAACCTCTTTTTTTTCTCTCCAGAGAATAAACTTGGATCCACCCATTTGCAAGTGTCAATTTATTATAACTCTTATTAATAACAAAGATTTGAGACATACCTAATAACTATGTCATTGAGACAATGTAGTTGAGAAAGCTGTAGAAGCTGAGAATATATTCATATAACTCTCTCTCTACTTTCCAGAACTGCACACAGTTTTCCACACAACTGGCCAATTCAGTGTCCTTTGCAAAGGACAGCCAGGTGCCAAACTGAAGGCAGTGTGCCCAGTGGTACCGAAGAGATGCCAGGAGCAGGAATGATCAGGACTTCGTAAAAAAAAAAAAAAAAAAAAAAAGCTCCTAAAATTCATCAGTGTGATTCATCAGTGTGAATGATTTTTCCTTCTTTTGGGGATTAAGATTAGGTATGAAACGTATGTGTCTTCCTGCTTGTTTTTCCTCTTCTTTATATTTAGGGCTTTGGATAAAGAGCAAGTTTGGGGTTTGAAGGTTGGGAGGTGATCGAAATGCAAAGAGCAGATCAGGACAGCCAACAAATTTCCATAGTTTAGAACTCCAACTTCATCTGTCTCTGATGAGAAATGGAAATTCAGGGAGTTGAAGGGACTTGCCAAAAGTCATGAAGCTCACCAGTGGCAGAGGAGGCAGAGGCAGCCTCCTGGCGCTGAGATTTCCCTCGCTGTAGTACCATTTCCCCAGGGATGGATTCGGTTCCACCCTGTGTGACTTTATTAGCAGCTCTTCCCACTGACGGTAGTTATGCCGTTCAGAGTGAGGAGTGTCAGCACTCCTGGCATCATTTAGGTTACAGGTACACCAGATACAAAGATGGATGATACCAATCCTGCTCTCATAAAGTGTACACTGTAGCACAAAGATCATATATACAATGATGATGCAATATTGGGAGGTTATAGTAGGGGAATAAACTAGTGCATGGATAAGGAGAAATGGTGATTAATTTTGCCTGGGGCTTGAGCTGGTTCAGGAGTGTGGGGATATGTGTGGGTTGAGGGCACATCCAGAAACCAAATCAGCGGTGAGATTGACCACTTATGTCAGCAATCTGTTTGAGAGGCTGGGTGGTCTAGTAAAAGAGTCTCAAATTTAAAGGGGTGGAGCCTGAGATTCTGCATTTCTAATGAGGTCCAGGTGATTCCTTTTCTACAGATGATACTGTGATAAGGTCTAGGAAAATGAGCTAGGATTTCAAATCAGAGAGGTCAGTTTTACACCAGGCTCTATCCTTTGTAGCTGGTGGTCTTTGGGAAATTATTGAGTCTCAGATTTTTTATCTGTAAAAATGTCCATAATGATATGTACATTTCACAGCTTGAAAAGATTGAATGAGAATGTAATCCCAATGCAAAAGATAAACAGCTCAATTAAAATTAGTTTTTTTTCCTATCTATTTTGGATAATTGATTTTAAAAATTGCTTTAAAAATAAATTTGGCTCCAAAGAACAGTTTACTTAGGAAGCTTCTCATCTGAATTCATTCAAAGGCTCATGACCTCCTTTCAAAGTAAATATCCCTGAAATGTATTTGTTTTTATAGAAAATTAAGACATTACAATTTTCCCTGAGGCAATAACAAAACAATGTCCAAGTCAGATAAGAATACAGGAAGTATTATGCCCAGTGCCATAACTTAACCAATAATTCACTTATCCTTGTCCTTAATTAAGTAATGTAATTGATGGGTGAAACATGGGAAAGTTTGGAACTTCCCAATATAACCAAGGGAAAAAGACCTGCAATAATGTGGTTTCATAAATCTAAGCTTTCTTTAATATGCTTGGGAAAATATAATCTAAAATAAACAGTAACCATATTTGTATAGGGTTTTACTGTTTCTTTTTCACATATATCAAGCCTCTTGGAAAATCTAGCAGGAAAGTTCGATATTTTCACCTGTTTTACAAATGAGGAAACTGAGGCCCGTGACTGCCTTACTCAAGTGGTTAAGTATGTACTGAAAAGACCTGGCCCAGATGGTTTGCTCCCAAGTAATCTATGTACTGTTTGGTTTTGCCAGGAGTGGAAGGTGAGGTGATGGTGGGGAGGGAAGTAGGAGTGAGGGGCTAAAGATTTGTGGTAGGGGAAGTCAGTGGGCAGCAAGGAGTCCTGAGAGTAAAATGCTTCTTTTGCCACTGAACCAACTGTGGTTTCAAAGATTTACTGCTTATGTTGTCAGCAACATTTGTTGGGTTAAGTAAATCACACTGAAGGGGGAACAAAATCTCACATGAGATTTTACAATGTTTTGGCAAATTCACAAGTAGTGTTTTTTGGGATTCACCCAATTTTTTTCTTGATTTCAATATGCCTATCTTTTGGCTTTAGTTTTCTCTCTCTGTCTCTTTTTTTTTTTTTCTGATAACATTCCAATTTAAGGAACTTGACAAATTATTAAAGCACTTCTATGAATTTAGATTTCTTTTTTGTATATAGTTTAATATTTATTAATAACTGGGAAACAAAGTTATTTTAATGAAGAATATTTAAGTAATGGGATCAGCACTTTATATTTTAAGTAGAATTATTGTTTTGTACACTGACAAATCATTTTTATTGGCTTATTTTTCAGATAAAATTGAAGTGTCCTACTGAATTCAAAAGATGAACTAAGTTGAAAAATAATATAAGCAATAATTTAGAAAACTTAATAGCATATACCACTGGAAGATGAATTGGTTTGTTTGACATCCTATTATCCTGGGACCTTTACTTATTATTTTAAAACTCCATGATCATAGATTCTTATAATTATGACTCAAAGATCCTCAAATTCATAACCTATTCAAAATTATTTTTAAAGGCTCTGTACTTTGATAATTAAACTTCACTAGTTATTTTGGTATACAATTACTAAAATAAAATTATTTAAAAAGAAAAAATGACTCAAAGGGACAAGATATATTCAACAAATATTCTCTTAAAAACATACATATTTTTTTTATTGATTTCAGAGAGGAAGAAAGAGGGAGGAGGGAGATAGAGACAGAAACATCAATGATGAGAATCATTGATTGGCTGCCTCCTGCACACCCCCTACTGGAGATTGAGCCCTCAATCCAGGCATTGGGTTGTGCCCTGACCAGGAATTGAACTGTGACCTTCTGGTTCATGGGTCAATGCTCAACCACTGAACCACTCCAGCTGGGCTCAACAAATACTTTTGATAAATATTCACTGGGCACAATCTACAACTTGATAAAAAAGACCCTATTCTTAAGGAGCTGACATTCCAGTTCTTTCTCAAATATTTTCTTTTCTTGGACTGATCTGTTCATATCTTTGGAGTTGAATATTTTATTGTATTTGTTTCTTAAGTTTAAATTAGCAACTGATTCTAACATGGTAAATGTCTACCCTTCACTCTGTATTCAATTCCTTGAAGGCAGAAACTAGATCTCGGCCCCCCTTTCATGTTTCTGTAATGACCAGCAGAGTGCTTTGCTTATAATAGACATTCAATAAATATTTGTGAATTCATATTATGGATGGAATTATTCAGAGAATTTGGTGAACTGACTGCATTAAGTAGAAGAATTTATTAGATAAACATATTTTTCATTCTAAAATCTGTTGTTTTGCAAGATGAAACATGAGACTGAAATGAATAGCCAATCAATCTCTTTGAAAACTTATGAATAGTCATCTCATAGCTTTAAAGAGGCAAGAAAAAAATTATTGAAGAAGTTTTTCTTATCATAATTCTGACCCTAGTAAATAGTTCCTGAAGGTTACAAAGCAATAAAACCTGGTAAAGCCCTGGCCAGTGGCTCAGTTGGTTAGACTCTAACCGTTAGAGTGTCCTCCTGTACACCAAAAGGTTGCACGTTGGATTCCTGGTCAGGGCACTTACCTAGGTTACAGGTTCAATCCCTGGTTGGGATGTGTTCAGGAGGTCACAGATCAGTGTTTCTCTCTCACTTCGGTGCAAATAGATTATACATGTCATTAGGTTAAGTTTACATAAATAATGACATTTTGGAATTCCCTGAAATCATAAGTATTATCTACTGGTGGAGTGAGTGCTTTAAATTTGCCTATCTGAAGAGCATCATATAGCCAGATAATGGGAGAGTTTATACCTTCCCTGATAAAAACAATTCTCCATGGAGGTTTGTGATCTACTTCTATTCTAAATATAAAAGCTGCAACCCAATACTTGCTTCAGTTACTAGTCTATTTCTTCTAGCAATTATAAAGACCTAACAAGTAATATAACATCTTATTTTTATATTTTTTATTGATTTGAGAGAAGGTAGAGGGAGAGAGAGAAATATCGATAAGAGAGAATCATTGATTGGCTACTCTTGCACACCCTATACTGGAGATCAAGCCTGCAACCTGAACCTGGACCCTTGACTGAAATCGAATCCAAGACACTTCAGTCCACAGACCAATGCTCTATCCATTGAGCAAAACCAGTTGGCTAGTGCAAGTAATATAATTTCTTAAAGCAAGTGTTGTTTGGATCATACTGACCCTTTAAACTTTATGTTCTTTTCAATTTAGCGTATTCCCCATCTATTTTGTCACCATTGCCCAAATAATTTAAAAATTAAACTGGATTAGCTGGATCCCGATAAAACATAAGTAACAAAATAAACTTTTTAGCCTCACCAATTGTGCTGAGCACTCCCTGACCAGCTGTAACAATCTACACTTCTTAGCAAGGAAAGAGCCCCAGATGGTGGCAATTGAATCTGAGACCATCCAATATATCTAAAGGATCCGATATAATTCATGGTGTGCTGGTAAATATTTAATAACCAAATTTCTGAAAAGGAAAAACAGCCCTGATATATAGTGTCTATTGATTTTATGATATAAATATTTCCGCCAAGGGCATCTTCAAGCTGACAACAGGAAGTCACTAAAAGGAGGGTTGGGAAGAGATGCTCTTGAGACTCAGTGGGAGATGGCTCCAGTGCACTACTCAGTATAAAATGCACAGAATAGAATCGCCTTTTCACAAAATGCTAAAAAATGTTCCCAGGTCTGGTCTGATGTAATGATTGACATTCAGAAGAAAGGCATTCCAAGACATGTCTAAATATATAAAACCCCTATAGACTAATAGGGATGACATTTCACAGACTGCTTTTGGAAAAATAAAAAGTTCAAGACATCAGCTTTGGTAAATGTTATCCCTATTTTTTTCTTTTTCAAGACATCATCTAATGTTGTATGATTTTGATGGGTCAAACTTCACCAGAAATATAAAGAAATAAAAAGTTATTTTCAGTCAGGGAATAAGTTTATTACAGATGCAATGTTTTTTTAATAACTAAAGTTTATCCCTCTAATCAAACATATTTAAATATTGTTTTAATAATATTGAATTAAAATTGGGGGTAAAGAAGGTGAAAAGATTAGTTAAAGAACATATGTGCACACCCCATGGACATGAACAATAGTTTGGAGAAAGCCAACGGGTAGGTAGAGGTGAGCAAAGCAGGGAGGGGGGTAGAGGGAAACCTATAAGAATGTCAACGTTAAAATTTTTTAATTAAAAAAAAGGAAAGAAGAAAATTTGGGGGAAACTCTAGCAATTCTTTGACTTCTTAGAAAATGTATAATGGATGCCATTACATTCCTGGTTCTTCTTTTAGGGCATTAGAAAAGACTCCAGGCTAATTGGTGAAACACTGCAGTGCACTCAGGAGTTATTTAAATAAATTGAGCTGTGGGGGTCCCCAGCTTACTGTTGTATGCTTGAGTATTTAGGTTGGCTTTTTATATTTCTTCCTTCGTTTCATCTTTCCTGCCTGCTGTGAGCTGTCACTTGCTGTCTGAATGACGGCCTCTGGCAATTTTACTGCCTCCCCTCCATTTCTAATTTGCTGCTTCTAACCTGCTGAGCACTAGGAAACAAAGCAGCTAGCCCACCTTCTTTGCCTTATGTACAAAATAGACTCCAAAAGAAGGCCTGGGGGGAGTTAAAGTGCAACGATTTTAATCTATCATTTTTGACATCTAGTTTCCCTAGGAGGACTTAATCTATACATTTCCTAAAACAAGAAAAAAAGACACTAGTGTGGCCATAATCCTTTACAATTGAAGTTGGGGCTAAGATCTATATTGTCCACAAATTGACTAAAATATTACCATTGTCTCTCATCTTACAACTCCTTAAAATGAGTGACTTTTCCTCTCCCAGAACACCTCAAAGAATAAACCTGTCCTACTATTCAGAGTTGGATTCCTGACACCAAATCTGTTACCTTTGCCTCCTATTCAGAATTCTCTACTGCCTCTAAATTGACATTTGTAGTCACACAAAGAAAGCCAATTCTCTTTATAATTTGAGATTTCTTTTCTAGGCTTTCCCTTCCCTACCTTCGGTAAAGTTTATAGAGACAATGAATTTTGGTCCACGTGTATGCCTACATATCCAGAACCCCAATTACAATATAATTGTGAGAGCCATGTCATGCTCCTTCCAATTAATTCTCACGCCTCTCAGGCAATCTTGGTTCTGGTTGACTGCTCCTGAATTTTGTCTCTGATTTCTTTGGCTCAACATACAGCTTGGGGGATTTTGCCATCTTGTACCTATCAGTGGTTCATTTCTTTTTATTACTCCTGTGTAAAATGTGCCACAATTTGCACAACCATATTCCTGTTGATGGACACCTAAGTGTCTCCAGTTTGAATCTATTATGAATAATATTGTTGTAAATATCCTATATCATAAAAGCATAATATGCAATAGACCGCACAGGGAACGACCAGTCTTTATTATGCGCACTGACCACCAGGAGGCAGACGCTCAGCACAGTAGCTGCCCCCAGACCACAGGCTCTGACTGGCAGTGAGAGTGGGGAGTGGAGCTGGAGAGTGGGTGGCACCAGGCCAGCCAAGATGGGTTCCAGCAGGCCCTCCCCCCAATCACCCCTCCAGTTGCTCCACAGAGGGAGGTGACTGGTAGGGGGTGGGGCTGGCAAGATGACGGCACCAGGCCAGAGGTGGGTGCCAGGGGGAGCCCCACACAACCCGGATAGTCCCAACGGTTGTCCTGCAGATCAGCTCTGATTACCGGCCAGGCCTAGTGACCCTACTAATGCATGAATTTCATGCGCCGGGCCTCTAGTTATTTTATAAGTCTCTGTGTGGACATATATTGCATTTCTTTTAGTTAAATACCTAGGAGTGAAACTTCTAGGTCATAAGGTAGATGTATATTTAACTTTGTGGGGTTTTTTAAATTAAATCTTTATTATTCAGATTATTACATTTGTTTCTCTTTTTTCCCCTCTATAGCTCCCCTCCACCCAGCTCCCACCCTTCCCTCTACCCTTACCTCCCTCCCATTGACCTCATCCATAGGTGTATGATTTTTGTCCAGACTCTCCCTGTACACCCCTCACCCCTTTTCCCTGAGAATTATCAGTCCATTCCCTTTCTGTGCTCCTGATTCTATTATATTCACCAGTTTATTCTGTTGATCAAATTTTTAATTCACTTAACTTTTAGATTCACTTGTTGATAGATATGTATTTGTTGTTCATAATTTTTTGGCTTTTACCTTTTTCTTCTTCCTCTTCTAAAAGAGTACCCTTCAGCATTTCATATAATACTGGTTTGGAATTGATTAACTCCTTTAGATTTTTCTTATCTGTGAAGCTCTTTATCTGCCCTTCAATTCTGAATGATAGCTTTGCTGGATAGAATATTCTTGGTTGTAGGTCCTTGCTATTCATCACATTGAATATTTCTTGCCACTCCCATCTGGCCTGCCTCGTTTCTGTTGAGAAATCAGCTGACAGTCGTATGGGTGCTCCTTTGTAGGTAATTAACTGTTTTTCTCTTGCTGCTTTTAATATTCTCTCTTTGTCTTTTGCTCTTGGTATTTTAATTATGATGTGTCTTGGTGTGGTCCTCTTTGGATTCCTTTTATATGGGGTTCTGTGTGCTTCCTGGACTTGTAAGTCTATTTCTTTTACCAGATGTGGGAAGTTTTCAGTCATTATTCTTTAAATAGGTTTTCAGTATCTTGCTCTCTCTCTCTTCCTCTGGCACCTCCACAATTCTGATGTTGGTATGCTTGAAGCTGTCCCAGAGGCTCCTTACATTATGTTCACATTTTTGGTTTCTTTTCTTTCTTGCTTTTCCAGTTGAGTGTTTTCTGATTCTTTATATTTAAAATTTTTGACTTGATTCTTGCCTTCCTCTAGTCTGCTGTTAGGTCTCTGTATAATATGTTTTATTTCAATCAGTGTATGTTTAATTTCTACTTGGTCCTTTTCCATCTCTAATTGGTCCTTTCCATCTCTAGTTGGATCTTTTGCATCTCTAGTGGGTTCTTTTTCATCTCCTCTTGGGTCTTGCTAACTTTATCCAACTTTTCTAGGATATTCTTGAAAAACCTTATAAGCATGGTTTTGAACTCTCTATCCAGTCGTTTGTTTTCCTCCATTTCTTTTGTTTGTGATCCCTTCCCTTGTCTTGGCATTTTCACTATGCCAGGAGAACTTCTGTGTTGGATTCAGCCTTATGATACCAGACATGCAAAACTGCAAAAGCCTCTCTGTTGAGCTTGAGATGGGTGGAGTCTGAGGGCATAAGGGTCTGCCTTGCCTTCCAGTCAGCCCCGCCCTCCATGGCCCCTGAGTCTGACGTGACTGGGTAATCACTGGTGCGGTCCCTGTGTGCACCTGCGTGTGCTCTCTCACAGTGCCTCTAGACTGCTGCCCGTCTGGCTCCCCTGCGTTCCAAGATCATATGAGTCTGGGTCCCCAGGGTTTCGCCTGAAACTGGGGTTTAGTGGAGTTAGAAGTGGCACAGTTGGGAGGGTCAGTCTACCGCCCACTCGTGAAAGCCAGTGGCACAATCAGCAGTCGGTCCTCTGTGCGCAGTGCTGTGCGCATCACCAGACTTCTGATCTTTTGCGACTCCCCTAAATTTCCATGCACTTCTCCCTTTTCACAGTCCAAACTTCCCCCATATGAGTTTCGGCTGGATCTAGGGTTTAGTGTTGTAGGATAAGAGATTCAATGCTGTTGAGAGTCTCCGTCTCCCTCCTGCCAGAGAAAGCCAGCCAGGTTCTCCAGCACCCGCTCTCTCTGTACATCAGCTTTTTGCAGCTCCTCTGGGTCTCTGTGAGGCCCTCTCTTTCCTTCTAGTTGTAGAGTTTCCACTCAGCCAGCTTTCCTATGGTTCTGGATGATGTCTGTTCTGTCTTTTAGTTGTAGTTTTGAATTGTTGTGCAAGTTAGCAGTGTAGGTGTTTACCTATGCTGCCATCTTGGATTCTCCTCTATATTTAACTTTGTGTGTGTTCTTTTTCTCAACATTTTTTAATGAAATTTTCAAACACAGAATAAAAGAGAGCTATACAATGAACAACCTCTTTCCCAATACCTACCACCTAAATTCTACAAGTAGCATTTTGCTAATTTGCTTTTTATCACATATAAATTCTTCTATGTATCTATATCAATCCATGACATATATATATATATTTTTTATTTCTCGTCTAAGGATATTTTTATTGATTTTAGAGAAAGGAAGGGAGAGAGACTGAGAGAGAGAAAGAAAAACATTGATATGAGAAAGAGACATTGTTCAGTTGCCTTCCACATGTGTCCCAACTGGTAATCGAACCTGGAACCTAGGTATGCACTCTGACCAGAATTGAACCTGCAACCTTTTGGTGTATGAGACAATGCTCCAACCAACTGAGCCACCCAGCCAGGACCCATGATATTTTGTAATGCATTTCAAAGTAAGTTGCAGACAGCAATACACTTTACTCCTAAACATTTCAAAATGCATACCACTAATTAGAGTTCAATGTTTGTTTACAGATTTTTAGGCAACATTTATATATAGTGACATGGACAAACCTGAAGTATACTTTTGATGAATATGAGTGAATGTAACCCAAACGCCTACCAAAATATAGAACATTTCCATCATGTCAAAAAGTTTCCTCAAGTTCCTTCCCAGTCAATGCCTACCCCCTACTCACCATACGTAACAACTGTTCTAAATTTTTTATTACCATAAATTACTTCTGTCTGTTCTAGAACTCAAATTTTTCATTTTTTTTTTCTGACTCATCACTAAATAGAAACTAGAAACATAGTATGTACTCTTTGGGGTAAGGATGCTTTGAGCATATTTCTTACACTGACCCACATTGTTGCATGTATAAGTAGTTTATGACATTTTCGCTGAGAGGTGTTTGATTAAATGGATTGGCCAAATTTGTTTAGTCATTCTCCTATTCATGAACACCTGGGCTGTTTTCAGGTTTTGGCTGTAATGAATAAAGCTGCTGTAAATACTCATGTAAGAGTCTTTTTTTAAATTTTTTTATTGATTGATTTTAGAGACAAAAGAAGGAAAGAGAAAGAGATAAAGAAATGAAGAGAGAAAGAGAGAGAGAGAGAGAGAGAGAGAGAAACATGGTTTGTTGTTTAATTTATTTATGCATCATTGGTTGTTTTTTGTATGTACCCTGACCAGGGATCAAATCCAAACCTTGGCATATCGGGATGATGTTCTAAGCAACTGAGATACCCAGCAAGGGTTTATACAAATCTTTTTTGCTCCTGTTTTTCTTAGGTAAATATCTATGAGTGAAATTATTGCTAGATGATAGGGTAGATGTATAAGAAATTGTCAGACTGTTTTCAAACTTGTTGGTCCGTTTTATATCCCTACTAGAGGACTGTTGCATGAAGATTTGTGCAATAGGCCTTCCTTCCCTTGGCTGCTGGCACTGGTCTTCCTCTGGCATCCGGAACCCAGGGCTTCGCTCTGGCCACCACCTTCCATCTTCACTCTGGCCGGAGCCTTCAGGCTTTGCTCCAGCTGGAGCGCTGCTCCTATAGCTCTCTCCACCCTCACCCACATCCCCATAGCAGGCATCCCACCCTGCCTAGCCACTCTGTGACTGCATGCATGCTGTCCAGAGGCCCAGAGCAGCTGGGGGACAGGGATGCCACCATTTTGTTGGGTTAATTTGCATATTCACCCCTGATTGGCTGGTGGGCATCATGAAGTGATGGTCAATTTGCACATTTCTCTTTTATTAGTGTATATGAACAATGTATGAAAGTCCCAGTTACTCTACATTCTCATCAACATTTGGTAGTCGGTCTGTTAAAATTTATCTATTCTGGTGGGTATGGAATGATTATTTTGCACTGTGGTTTTTATTTTCATTTTCTTCATGACTCATAATATTGAGCATATTTTCATGTGTTTTTTGGCCATCTCTTTATCTTCTTTTGGGAACTATTTGTACATTACTTTTTTTTTTCTACTCGTAATAAATCTTTATTGTTCAGATTATTACAGTTGTTCCTCTTTTTTCCCCCCATAGCTCCTCTCCACCAGGTTCCCACCCCACCTTTTGCCCTTACGCCCCCACCCTGTCCTCATCCATAGGCATATGATTTTTGTCCAGTCTCTTCCTGCACCCCTCACACCTTTCCCCCCCTCAAGAATTGTTAGCCTACTCCCTTTTTATGCCCCTGATTCTATTATATTCAGCAGCTTATTCTGTTCATCAGATTTTTTATTCACTTGATTTTTAAATTCACTTGTTAATAGATATATATTTGTTGTTCATAATTTTTATCTTTACCTTTTTCTTCTTCTTCCTCTTCTTAAAGGATACCTTTCAGCATTTCATATAATACTGGTTTGGTGGTGATGAACTCCTTTAGTTTTTTCTTATCTGTGAAGCTCTTTATCTGCCCTTTAATTCTGAATGATAGCTTTGCTGGGTAGAATAATCTTGATTGTAGGTTCTTGCTATACATCACGTTCAATATTGCCACTCCCGTCTGGCCTGCATATTTTCTGTTGAGAAATCAGCTGACAATCTTATGGGTGCTCCCTTGTAGGTAATTAACTGTTTTTCTCTTGCTGCTTTTAATATTCTCTCTTTGTCTTTTGCTCTTGGCATTTTAATTATGATGTGTCTTGATGTAGTCCTCTTTGGATTCCTTTGTTTGGGGTTCTCTGTGCCTCCTAGACTTGTAAGTCTATTTCTTTCACCAGGAGGGGGAATTTTTCCATCATTATTTCTTCAAATACTTTTTCAGTATCTTGCTCTCTCTCTTCTTCTGGCATCCCCATAATTTGGATGTTGGTATGCTTGAAGTTGTCCCAGAGGCTCCTTACACTATCTTCATATTTTTGGATTCTTTTTTCTTTTTGCTTTTCCAGTTGGGTGTTTTTTGCTCCTTTATATTTCAAATCTTTGATTTTATTCTTGCAATCCTCTAGCTGCTATTGGATCTCTGTATATTATTCTTTATTTATTAGTTACTGTATGCTAATTTCTAGTTGGTCCTTTTTCATATCCTCAAGGGTCTCACTAAATTTACCTGTGGTTTCTAGAAAATTTTTGAAAAACCTTATAACCTTGGTTTTGAACTCTATATCCAGTCATTTGTTTTCCTCCATTTCTGTCATTTGTGACCTATTTCTTTGTCTCCCCATTTTGGATGCTTCCCTATGTTGATAGAGTGGCTTTGTGTGCTAGGTGTCCTACAGGGCCCAGAGCCTCCCCAGCTACCTGAGGAGTGCACCTCTTTGTGGGCTGTGTGCACAGTTTTACTGTAGGTAAGCCTTGATTGTTGTTAGTATCACTGGGAGGAATTGACCTCCAGGCCAATTGGCTATGAGATTCAGCTATGTCTACGATGGGAGAACTTCTGTGCTGGAACATCCTTACAGGGCAAGACTTATTTCATTGGGGCGTTGGTTCTCACTGAGTACTCCCCTGAGTGTCTCCCTTATGGATCTGAGTATTAGTAATCTGGAGGGTCCCAATCTGACCACTGGGTACACTGGCTCTTGGATCTCTAAAGAGGTGCTAATTTAGCTTCTGCTTGAGGCCACCCAACAGAAGCTACAGAGAGATCTGCAGGTTCCTCTCCTTTGTTTGGGGTTTGGAGTGCCTAGATAAGTCCCAGCTGTAAAGCAATGCAAGGTGCTGTGAGGCCTTGGGCCTTCATTTGGATGTTCTGGGTCTCTCTGATCCAGCTGCAGTTTGTTATGCAATTTTAGATTGCAAAGGGCCAGGCCATTCATATGCAAAAGTCTCTATGCACAGCTTGGGTGGACGGGGTCTCAGGGAATCAACAGGGCAGAGCAAACAGCTATGACTGATCCTCAGCCCTGCTCTAAGAGGCCCCAGGTCTCAGTGTCCCTTGGCAATCACTGCAAGCACCTCTAAGAGGAAGCCACCCTAGAGTTCTGCCTGATGCCAGACAGTCCAGTTTCTCCCTGTATGAGACTGGGTCCCCAGAGTCTGGCTCAGAACTGGAGTTTAGAGCAGTTGGGAGCATGTGTCTCCTTCCTGATTGCAAAAGACAACTGGTTCCTCACTTGCCACCTCTTTCTGCATGCACACACGCTTCTGTACCTCTGCACTTTACTTCCGCACTGCACCTCCTCTGAGTCTCAGTGTGCTTTTCTCTTTTCATCTAGTTGTAGAATTTCCACTCAGCTACCCATCCTATGGTTCTGGGTGATGTCCGTTTTGTCTTTTAGTTGTAGTTTTGAACTACGGTTTCAGGTGTTTACCTATCTTGACATCTTGGTTTCCTGTACATGACTTTTGTCCATTTAAAAAATTGAGTTTTATTTTTATTGTTGGATTGTATTAGTTCTTTCTATATTCTGTGAAGCATGGATACTTTACATATTTTCTCCCAGTCTATGACTTTCTTTGTCTTTTCTTAATAGTATCTTTTGATAAGCAGACTTTTCATTTTTATAAAGTTCAATTTATTCATTTTTTATGGTTGATACTTTGTTTTATTTTGTTGTATTTTTTTAAAGAAAGCTTTGCCATTTCCAAGGTCAAAAAGATATTCCATGTTTTCTTCTGGAAGTATTATAGTTTAGGTTTTACATTTAGTACTGTGGTTTTAAAAGCATTTTCTGAAGTTCTAAACACACTGCTAATATACACATTGTTAATATACAAAATGAGAACCAACAGCTAACTTCTTAATTTTAAATCTTCTCTCTTGAACTATTTGTTTATATTTCTAAACTTACTCAAACTTTTGTTGTTGTAAATGATGAGAAGGAATTTGTTTCTCCTTATTCCAGACACCAGGAGAAAATCCGTTTTGTAGTATTGCCTATCTGTTGAATGAATGTTTACTGGCTTGTGAACTGATGGACAGCAGGAGTCCTCTCTGGATTGGCCACAGAGCCCAGGGCCATGTGCAGTACACACGGATGCAGAACTGGTTTAGACACAAAGCTATCAAAATATGTGACTGGTTTGCCTACTTTGAGTGGCAGAATCTTGACTGAAATTGTCACTTAAAGACTCTTGGATCAGTTGTGCACCCTTAACAATATTGCCTTAAAATTCAAAACTTTTTGAAGTTTTATTAACTGAGAATGATGATAGTACAGTACACTATGGAATGTGTTTAGTAAACTGTGTGTGTGTGTGTGTGTGTGTGTGTGTGTGTGTGTGTGTGT
>JAAGEH010002230.1:0-11995 GCA_011751065.1 Lasiurus cinereus | reverse complement strand
TTTTTTTTAAAGAAAGCATATTCCAATGCACAAGAGTTAGGGAGGTTATTATATAGGCAACCATGATTTCAGTCTGCTTCATTAAAAACAAAAAAAGGAATCATTTCCAAATTTATTCATTCAGCTCTTATTAGTAACAATCTCTCCACTACAGTTGGTGCTTGAGCCTTGTACCCAGGGGCTACTGATGTTCTCATTCACTCTAGAGATCAAGATGAGAGACGAGGGGAGAATTTTTTTCCTGCTCTACCTTTGAGTATAACTCCACTTTATTTTCCAAAAGGGAATAAGGACATGACGCTTTGCTGCTCATTTCTGAGGTGACTAAAGGATTCTCAGGCCCCAAGTCTGGAAATATGGTATAAAGATAAGATTCTAATGAACTTCACTGCATCTACCACAACTCTGAGGTCACAGATTTGCAGAAATGATTCTGTTTAGTCTAAGTTCTGTCCAACAAGAACTTGTGATTCCCTCTTTATGGTGGAGCATCCTTCCTCTCCACTTTTGTCATTTCTCTCTTTTTTATTTCTCTCTTCTTCCTCCTTCCTGTTTCCTTTCTCCCCACTCCCTTCTTTGACAATAGTTCCTTTAAATCTACCTTAGAGGGATTTGTGGATATTACCCAAGCTAATACATATAGAGGGCAATGGGCAAAAATAGAGTATGATAATATTTCATGACAGATGAGAATATAGAAGTTAGATTGTAAATGTGGGAGAACAGCCACCTAAACATCGCTCAATCCTCAAATAGTGATCACCCCAAATTCTATTGAGTTATTCCCAGATGCCATTTCTTTTTCTATAGAAAAGGCTATGTATCAATTTTGGGAAGAGCTGGTTGGGTGCTGACAAAGGGATAGTTCAGGGAAGTACCAGATGAGACTACAGTATTCAGGCCAGGGCTCCAAGACTGCAGGCATGCTGTGTCCCTGCTGGCACAGTAGGAATGGGGATCTGCTGAAAAACCTCAGGTTACCACTAAACAGGTGCTTTCCCTTCCCCCAAATTACCTCACACACTTTTCTCCTCTTCTTACCCCACCAGGAGATTCAGATTCCTGGGGGTAAGGGAAGGGCTTAGCCCAGCTCATATCCAGAATGAGGCAAGGAGAAATGAGAGCTGAAGTAGTTGTTAGAAAGGATTCTGGCATCTTCCCACCAGTGAATGCTGACCACATAGCCAAATGCTGACCAACATTGCCAAAGTAACACCAATCTCATGAGGCTGATGGCACTTCTCAGCTCAAAGAACAAGCAAACAATTTCATCCACAGAAACAAAACATTCCTTTTAAAATATTCAGTGTAAGAATTTTAGGTCACTGAAGACTAGAGCCATTTTCTTCGGTGGGGAAAAGTCATCAGGACAAACCCAAAGCAATTCACAACCATTGAGTGGATTTGGTGTGAAACCAGGAAGCGTGAGGTCAGTGGTGAAAGCAGAGCCCTTCACTGCAGACACCCAGTCCACATGGCTACTGTGAATAAAACTCACCTACCTTTTCTTGAAGAAAGCTTTTGACAGCGTTGTTTTTTTAGGATTATCATTGCAACTATGACTATTAAAGCAATGACGAAGGAAGGGATGATAATATGAAGCAGCCAAGTTGAAGGGATCTCGGGTTCCATCTCACCTGGATGAAAGAAAAGCACCACAATGACATAGTAGCTCCAAGGTAAATCAACAACATGGCCAACTTGCATTGAGTATCTAATTCATGCTAGGTACTTTCTATGTGCTCTGTGCAGACTAGCTCATTCACTCCTCATAACCATCCTAGGAGGCAGGCTCTACTATGATGCCATTTTACTGGTAAAGAAAGTGAGGCCTAGGAAGCTTTCCCAGAGTTATACAGTAAGGGTCAGAACTGAGATATAATCTAGGCTTTCTTGTTCCAGATTCTATGCTTTGCAACATTTTGATACATGTATCATATTCTATCTATGTATCTATGTATCTACCTACCTACCTACCTACCTATCTACCTGTTTACCTATCATCATCATCTCTCTTTATCTTTCTAGTAGGGTAGTCTCTCAGTCCAAAACTTTCTCCCTGCCTCTCTGTCATGGTGCTTAGAATCTATATGCGTTTGTTATTAAATTTCAAAGAATTACAGAATCCCGTGGAAAAAATAAAATCTTTTAAGTAGTATTTATACACAAACTCTAGTCATTGAAAATTACAATAATTAGTCCATTTCCTTGTCACAGCTAGTGAAGGTCCTGGCACTGTGGAAGAGATGAGTTTAGTAGAGAAGTGAATGAGAAAGTAATTTGGGAATCTGGGGAAAATCTTATAAAGGAGAGCTCTGAATATCTAAAGGTTGGAATGAGGGCCCAGGCTGACCAAAGACAGGGCTGGAGAGGGGTTCACTGCAGGGAGATGGAAGGGGACCCAAAATGAGGTATATATTTTTCATAAGCCTGAAGTCTGCCTCATGGAGTAATGTATATAGAATAAACACAGAAAAACCTGGAAACACTGCTCAGGGGGAAAGGTTCAGTCCTGCCCATTGCCTCTCCTCCCTCAACACAGTGCCTTCTGCGAACCATAGGCAGTTTTAGCTGAAAAAGGGCATAGACATCATTTAATCTGAGCCCCTCATTTGAGAATTGACAAAGTAAGCTCAAAGATGAGGAATAATATACGGTCATACTGCTAAGCAAGTGGCTAAGCTGAAATTGCAAACCCGTATCTCTCTGATCCAAACCTTTGGCCCAATAGATACTATTCTCTATATAAAAGAGTGTGGAACAGTAAGGAGGAAAAGGAGTAGAAAGACTAGCTCATCCATACATTGGGTACCCATCCTTCAAAAAAACATTTTTTTTGAGGTATGATTAACATACAACATTACATTTGTTTGAGGTGTACAACATAATGTTCATACTGTGAAATGATTACTACAGTAAGTCTGGTTACCATCCCATATTGATTACAGTTGTCTCTTTCACTCCTAAGAAGTGCTATTTAAGCTCTTTCCACATGTAATACCATGAGTCAGGGAGTACCGGGACCCTCTCTGTTCCCACAACAGGAAAAGTGCCTACCCCAGGGCCTTTTTGCAGACTTGTCCAGTCTAGTTCCCTCATAGTCCTTTCCACATACAAAAGCTTACTTATCCCTGAAGACTTTCTAATGTTGAGTATCTAATGGAACATCAGTCTACTTAGTTTATAAGTATTTGAAGTGCAAAGACTTTATTTAAGTCACCTCTGAATCCCCTATAAAGCCAAGCTACATGAATTGTGTCAGTAAGGATTTGTTGGGCTGAATTGACCATCTACCTAGTCCACCTACCCCTATCTTCCTTGTCAGCAGTTACCTTGTAGCAGACTGCCCCTTATTCCTTAAATCCATTCTGCTTTTCTTCCCTGGTGTTAGCTAAGTATTAGCTGGACACATGGCTTCTCAGAGACTACATTTCTAAGTCTCCCCTATAGATAAGTGTGGCCAGACATGCAAGTTAATTTCAAGCCAAGAGAATGGGTCTTCTGAGTTTTGGCTTTAAAACACTGACTATGTCTCTTTTTCATTTCTGAAGACTGAAACATGGATATGGCAGTGACCCAGCCTTGGTAATTCAACAGGGATAATACTCTAGAGAATGGCAGAAAAAGATGGAAAGAACCTGGACCACAGAATGACTTTATGGAATATAGCTACTTACCTGGTCTGAATATTATATGAGGGAGAAATATACTTTTGTCTTGTTTGAGTCACTGTACTTTCAGGTCTCTTCGTCTATATCCTAATATTTATTCTTCTAAACTGTTTTCTAATATTTGCATGCTACTTAACAATGATGTGATGCTGTATGGGAAAGCACTTTGTTTCGTTCTTACTGACAGGGAAGCCATGCCTCGTGCAAAAGGTGCCATATTTTTTTCCTGTTTCCATCTTTTCAGAGTACTAGGGACTTTATTAGTATATTTAATTTAATAGTCCCAATAGCATTGTAAGGTAGCTACCCTTATTTATTCTCATTCAACAAAGGAAGACAAGGGACACTTCTAGGCTGGCTCGAGTTCTCAAAGCCATAGGTAGCAGAGAGGATTTGAAACTCAAGCCCATCTGACTTCAGAGCCCGCATGCTTGACTACTGCCAGAGTCATTGCAGGCCTCCTAGAAGGGGCTTCTCTTGCCAGCCCTATAAGAATCTGGGCTCCAGTCTCACTATATACTTCCTAATGAAAATGCAACCACTGACTGAGCAGAATAAACTCTGTTTTGAAAGGAAAGTCGTCTCACTGCTCCTTAATTTCTGATGGAAAGTTAGGATGCTCAGTCATCCATTTTAGAGTCATGGGAGCACCAATTCCCCCCCGCCTTCCCCCCCAAGAATTTCATTGCTGCCTTTGTTTGATTCATTGACTTCTGGAAAAACCTGTGGTGGGTTACAGAAATCAGCACTGAGCAGCTCAGCTTATGAGAATGAGTAGAAAGGGGACAGTCATAAGATAACTTAAAAGGCCTTTGAGAAATAGAAGCTAGGAACCCGTGGGAGGATGTGTGACTGTGGTTTGGTATTTGTACCACAAGCCAGGGCATCATTTGACTGCTCTGACCTGACTGTCCACATCGTTTGGAGGCTGGGATGACTGGTCTGGGATTATCTAAGACTAAGCTTTCAACCCATTAATCTGACATTGGTTGAGCACTTATGAACAGAGCACTCTGTTTTTGCTTTATCTGGGTATAAAGAAGACTTGTGTGGATAATTAAAATACATGGAAAACAAAATAGTAATGGAAGAAAAAAGATAAGTACAGTCACAGGCAAACAAAGAAGTGGTACAATTGGTCTCAGGAGGCAAGATGAGGGAAGACTGCTTGTATCCTGAGGTTACCTGAGCTGCTCTCGAGAGAGAGTGGGCTTGGAACTGGTGAATAATGATATTTTATGTGAAATACAGTGCCTGAGCAAAGGGATCATGGAGGTGGGAGAGGGTCAAGCAAGTCCAGAAAGTACATGGTGAGGAAAGGGAGCTGACTGGAGCAGAGGATCATATCAGGGGTTAGTAGGATGGATTTAAAGCTGAGGAGAATGAGTAAAGCTCGGTTGAGAATTTCTAATTGCAAAGAGTTCTCCATCTTCTTGTTGGTTGCATTCATGAGTGTTATCCCAGGCTTTGATGCAGGCCTCACAGATCTCTCCCACAACTGTTGACTATTCAGTCAGTGTGTTGGCTCCCTAGAGAGAGGGGCCCCCTTACTTTATTCTTAACTTCTCATAGTCTCAAGGCTTCCGGAGACATGATCAGTCTGCCCTTCCACTTCTCTAACCCAAAGAAAAAACACTGATGCAAAGGACAAATTCTAGTTGTTATACGACTTAGCCAGGTCTGTATTTCTCTGTGGAAATCCTTATATAAGTATTCTTCTAGAAAACCACATTCCATCTAAAGTACTGGCCTACACTTAACCAAACAGAAAATGCCACATAACAAAGGACAGTCGAGGAAAAATAAAGTCCCCTGGGATTATGAGTATTTAAGCTTCTAAAGCTATAGTATGAATTAGTTATAGCTCAATATTAATAAGGTGACAAGTCTGGTGGTCTTAGCTGTGATAAAAACAGAAATAACGATTATTAAAAAGCTAGCTTGCCTAATTAACTATTTCATTCAAAGTCGACCGTAAAAATGATGTTTCTAATGTCTTTATTTCTATCAATATCCTTAGCGTGACTCCTCTCTTTACCGCTAACATTAGTGTTGGAATTGCAGAGATGTGTAGGTAGGTAGGGAATTGGGAGGCAGTTGGGGGCTTGGAAATAACAGTGCATCTGGATGCCTCTAAGAACTGTATCAGGGAATTTTGTGATTTTTTTCCTCAGAAGTAAAAACTAGGAAATTAATGTCCATTGAGTCATTTCAAAATTTTCATTCTGGTCTATTGATTGGTAAATGTTACTTTAATTTGAGGTGGAACAGATAATTCTGATGGCCCCAACCCATATTCTATCTATCCCAGCCCAGGTACGGACTCATTTCCCCCTGCCAATCTCATTTCAAGCATGTGTTGCTTCTGTGGCAGGGCTCCCCATGCTGCAGGCTGGTCCCTCTCACCATTACTTCCAGGGACCCACTGGTAGAATTTTTGCTTCTCATATCCACAAATTTTGGGTTTCCTGGAATAAAAATTCAGCTTCCTGGTGGCGGATGCTTCTACTATAGGATGTTATACCAAGAAATATTTCTCTTATATCTAATGATATAGCTACTATCTCATCTGCTTGAGCTCTACCCACTGATGGACCAGCAAGAAAGAAAAGAATTATTATATTGGTGGAGTAATTAATCTTAATTATCATGAAGAACTTGAAAGCTGTTACATAATGGAGGCAAGGAAGACTATGTCTAGAACTCAGGCACCCACCAATTCTGATTCTGGTTACTTTCATGCCCATTAATAACAATGAAAAGGCAATTGTAGCAACCTCAGTCAGCTAAGAGTAAGGCAACTAAGGGTTGAAAGTCTAAGTCCCCTAGGCCAGTGGTTGGCAAACTCATTAGTCAACAGAGCTGCAAACCGCAGCTCATGAGCCGTAGTTTGCCGACCACTGCCCTAGGCAAACAAACTATTGCATGTGAAATGCAGAATAAGGGAAACCTAGAATGTATGGTGGATGAAATAGATCAGTGGTCGGCAAACTGCGGCTTGCGAGCCACATGCTGCTCTTTGGCCCCTTGAGTGTGGCTCTTCCACAAAATACCACGTGCAGGCGCACATGTGCAGTGTGATTAAAAGTTCATGGCCCATGTGCAGAAGTCAGTTTTCAGCTCTCAAAAGAAATTTCAGTCGTACTGTTGATATTTGGCTCTGTTGACTAATGAGTTTGCCGACCACTGAGATAGATGATAAATATCAATTGGGATCAATTGCAGCAGCAGGAACAGTAGTTTGTTCCACCAATTTTTCCACATGACATCTTTTGCAGAGATTGTAGCGGCTTCCGTGCCTGAAGGCTCAGAGACAGTAGACTTAATGTAGGGCATGAGTAGGCTTGAATCATACAAAGGTTAGACTATTGTAGCCCTGCCTAACTTCCTCTCAAAGGAGTTCAGCCACAGATTGGGTAGAATCCTAGTTGGGTTTTGATTCACTTCATGGTCAGTGATTCTGTCAAGTGGATATTTGCCTTCTGTCCTGGGATGACTCTGATGTTACAGATGCTGGGGGAGCTCACTCAGACCACATACATACAGTGGAAGGGAGTTCATACTCCTGAGGACAACTGTCAACCACTGGAGATGAAAGCAGATGCATTAGTCTGTCCACCTGAAGTCCTCTGAGTGAACATCTTAGGGGGCCATCTGTATGCTGCTCAGGAAGTCCTTACATATTTGAGCTCTTGTTACCCACATCACCTTTGATAATGCATCCTTATTTTGCTTTTCCTTCTTTCCTCCTAAACCTCTCATTTCTACTTCCTGGGATCAACACCTAAATAACTGCCTGCCCACAAGCCCTTATCAGTTCTGTCTAAGACAAAGGACAAGAAGTGACATATAATGACAACATAGTTAATTTTCTATAGTCAAATTAACCAATTCTAGGGAATGTCCTTTATTCTGAGATGGTATTATTTATTTGTATGCTAATAGAATAATAACTCCCCTCAAAAATGTCCATGTTCTAATCCCTGAAACCTGTGAATATGTTATCCTACATTGCAAGGGGTTTTACAGATGTGATTATGTTAAGAAACTTGAAATGGGTCAAGTATCCTGAATTATTGAGTTCCAGTAGTCACAGGGTCCCTAAAAGGTAGAAAAGGGAGGCAAGAGAGTTAAAGAAAAAGATGTGATGACAGAAGCAGAGGTCTGAGTAATGCAGCTGCTGGTTTTGAAAGTGGAGGAAGGATCCATGAGCCAAGGAATGTAGGTGACCATTAAAAGCTGGAAAAAAAAAACCAACAAGAAAATGCATTCTTCCTTGATTTGATTTGAGCTGAGTGAAGGCTTTTTCAGACTTTTTTTTAAATTAAATCTTTATTATTCAGATTATTACATTTGTTTCTCTTTTTTCCCCTCCATAGCACCTCTCCACCCAGCTCCCACCCTTCCCTCTGCCCTTAGCTCCCTCCCATTGATCTCATCCATAGGTGTATGATTTTTGTCCAGTCTCTCCCTGTACACCCCTCACCCCTTCTCCCCCTGAGAATTATCAGTCCACTCCCTTTCTGTGCTCCTGATTCTATTATAGTCACCAGTTTATTCTGTTGATCAAATTTTTAATTCACTTAATTTTTAGATTCACTTGTTGATAGATATGTATTTGTTGTTCATAATTTTTTATCTTTTACCTTTTTCTTCTTCCTCTTCTAAAAGAGTACCTTTCAGCATTTCATATAATACTGGTTTGGAGTTGATGAACTCCTTTAGCTTTTTCTTATCTGTGAAGCTCTTTATCTGCCCTTCAATTCTGAATGTTAGCTTTGCTGGATAGATTATTCTTGGTTGTAGGTTCTTGCTATTCATCACGTTGAATATTTCTTGCCACTCCCGTCTGGCCTGCATCGTTTCTGTTGAGAAATCAGCTGACAGTCGTATGGGTGCTCCCTTGTAGGTAATGAACTGTTTTTCTCTTGCTGCTTTTAATATTCTCTCTTTGTCTTTTGCTCTTGGCATTTTAATTATGATGTGTCTTGGTGTAGTCCTCTTTGGATTCCTTTTCTTTGGGGTTCTGTATGCTTCCTGGACTTGTAAGTCTATTTCTTTTACCATATGTGGGAAGTTTTCAGTCATTATTTCTTTAAACAGGTTTTCAGTATCTTGCTCTCTCTCTTCTTCTGGCACCCCCACAATTCTGATGTTGGTACGCTGAAAGCTGTCCCAGAGTCTCCTTACATTATGTTCACATTTTTGGATTCTTTTCTCTTCTTGCTTTTCCAGTTGAATGTTGTCTGCTTCTTTATATTTCAAATTTTTTACTTGATTCTTGCCTTCCTCTAGTCTGCTGTTAGGACTCTGTATAATATTTTTTATTTCAGTCAGTGTATGTTTAATTTCTATTTGGTCCTTTATCATCTTTAGTAGGACCTTTTCCCTCTCTAGTTGGCTCTTTTGTATCGCTAGTTGGTCCTTTTTCATCTCCTCTTGGGTCTCACTAAATTTATCGAATTTTTCTAGCATATTCTTGAAAAACCTTATAAGCGTGGTTTTGAACTCTATATCCAGTCGTTTTTTTTTTTCTCGATTTCTTTTGTTTGTGATCCCTTCCCTTCTTTCGGCATTTTCACTAAGCCTGGGAAACTTCTGTGTTGGATTCAGCTTTATGATGCCAGAGGCAAAGCCGCAGAAGCCTCTGTTGAGCTTGGGAGGGGTGGAGTGTCAGGGCTTAAGGGACTGCCTTGCCTTCCAGTCGGCCCTGCCCTCCCCGGCCCCTGAGTCTCACGTGACTGGGTAATCCCTGGAGCGGTCCTTGTAGGCGCGCACCCGCAGTGCCTCTAACAGCTGCCTTTCCAGCTCTCCTGCGCACTAGGACCACAGGAGTCTGGGTCCCCAGGGTTTCGCCCGAAACAGGGGCTTAGTGGAGTCAGATTTTTCAGACTTTTGACTCCCAGAAGTGTAAAATAATAAATTTGTATTGTCCTAAGCCCACAAAGTTTGTCGTAATTTGTTACAGGACCACCCGGAGACTTGTGCACTTGGTAATAAATGACCTGTCTTTATGAAATGATTGCAATACTAGATGTTAGCTGCTCTTATGTGTCAAATAAATGTCCTTACTTGGCATATAAAAAAAATGGTCAGGCTTCAAAAAGCATTTGAAATTTTGCTAGTGTATGAAGTTCTAAAAGTATGGGACTTGGCATAGCCAGTGTAAGCTCTGCAAGATTTTTTTGTGAGAGGCGAGTTTTCCTGTAAACCCCCCAAACTATTTATCTGGCAGCAAAGCGAGGAAAGTGATATTCATCCTGCTGCATGATTAGCTTTTATGCTGGTTATTTTCTGTTTCCTCTTCAGGCCCATATTCTACATTCTGTTCTGAGCTCTGAAAGGTCAATCTTTATAGATTGGATCAGTGGATTTCCTTGTTCTCTGACTGCCAGTTGGATCTAGCATAATGGGATGGATGCACTAGAAAGAGATCAGAGGGTGGGAGGATCATGGGATATTTATTTACCCACTTGCACCCTTGGCAGTTGCTGAGAGTGGCACATCCTCTCACTGGAGGGCACAGCTCTGTCACTTGGTGCTTTCCCCACAGCTCCCTTCGCCAGGTTTCAGTCACCACTCCAGTAGCGGTCCTGGCTCTCCTACCGTTGAAGAAGCCCCAGGGTCCTTCAGTATCCTCAGAGGTTTCTTTAAATCCTGATCATAACTTCATAAATAGTCCTTTATTATAGTCCTCATATTACTCATTCTGAGTGAACCATGACTGATAATCAGGAAGGGCAGCTGCTCTTACCTTGAGGGTCAATGAGGGCTGAAGTAAGTTCCTTCACATCAGCGTTCCAGAACTCACAGGTGAAGTTTCTGCCAGGGAGTGGCTTTAGGCGCAGAATACTCGTGACCTGGTAGAGGCCATCAGAGGTTTCCATGTGGCTAGTGTTGGCAGAAACACTGATATTTGGCCAGGAGACTTCTGCCAGAGGGTACCCTTCAGCCTGGCAGGTGAGCTCTACCTCATCTGTCCCTGGAACCTGAAGTATGCGAGTGTTTATTTTCTTGTAGGAAGCTGGGCAACAGAAGAAGAAGAAAAAAATAATAAGTCTTTCTTTTCTGATTCCCGTAGAGCTCATACCCAATACCATATGAAATAAAGAAAATAATCATTATTAATATTAAGTAGTAATGCCTTTACTTTTTAAAAACATTTCCTTTGTCCCAGATATGCTATTTTACACATATTGAGTTATTTAAGTTTTACAAGACAACAAAATGGTATCGTTGATATTCCCCATTTTTATTGGAGGTAACTGAAGCTAGAGAGATTGAATGCTTTGTGTGATGAGTGACCTTAGAGTCTGATCTGCAAACCTGGAGTCTTAGGTTAAGCTGAAGGAACAAGAAACAAAAGGGCCCTATTCTAAGTCATGTTCTCTCATGTAAATTACCAAAGAGGCCCTAGAATAATAAGGAGAGGGGATAAAAGGAACATCATTTGCTTATCTACTTATTTTAAAATGGAGGTCATTTACCACCTGGTATTAATTCTTGTGTATATTGCTCACTTAGTTTAGAACATGGAGAGGAGCAGGGGAGAGTGGCTCTAATTCTTGACTCCTTCCCCTTAAGATACAGTATGTCGTTTAAACTATACAAGGACGATGTGAGGTAGGTAGAATTCATATTCTTATTTTGTAAATAAGGAAACAGCTGTAATCAGGGATGGATGGGATGGGGGACTTGAACCCATGCCCTTTACAGCTACTGTATTCTCAATTTTGTATTGGAATCATCATCAGAGGATGATTCTCTGTGTAACTGAAAATGTCTAGGGATGGAGCAATATAGAGGAAGGGTGTTTCCAAAGGGACTTCAGAGTACCCAGAACTAGTATACAAGGAGAATCAGGTTCTGAACCAGCCTCCTGAAGTACTTGAACCAGTTAGACTAACCAGTCTTATAGCCAAATACTAATAATCAGTTATGCATTCTGAATACTCATTTTATGTTATTTATCTACAGTTTTTCCTCCTTGGTACAACATTCTCTTATAGTCATGTGGTCCTATTATGTTGTAGGTTATTTCTGAAGTTCTAGGGTATTTGGGGGAGATGAAGGAGCATAAATGAATTTATAGGAGTAGTGTGTTGTGGGTGAAGGTCTGGCTTACTCCCACAGGGCAGCTTGGGATAAGAAGCTGATTTTCATGGCTAAGTTGATAGGTGATTTCAGAATTAGGAGTGTGAGGAATCAGGAGCTGGGCTAAGGCTTACACACACACACACGTGTGTGTGTGTGTGTGTGTGTGTGTGTGTGTGTATATATATATATATATAGAGAGAGAGAGAGAGAGAGAGAGAGGGGGGGGG
>JAAGEH010002229.1:0-34617 GCA_011751065.1 Lasiurus cinereus | reverse complement strand
CTCCTCTGGGTCTCCGTGAGCCCCTCTCTTTCCCTCTAGTTGTAGAACTTCCACTCCGCCAGCTTTCCTGTGGTTCTGGATGATGTCCGTTCTGTCTTTTAGTTGTAGTTTTGAAATTGTTGTACGAGGCAGCAGTGTAGGTATTTACCTATGCCCCCATCTTGGATTCACCCTCCTTCTTCGCTTTCTGTTTCTTTATTTTACAGCAGACCCTTTAGCATTTCTTACATTGCTGGTTTGGTGGTAATAAATTCCCTTAGTCCTTTTTTGTCTGTGAAGCTCCTGATTTCACCTTCAATTTTGATTGGTAGTCTTGCTGAGTACAGTATTTTTGGATTCAGACCCTTCCTTTGCATGACTTTGTATATTTCATTCCGTTTCCTTCTGGCCTGATGAGTTTCTGTTAAGAAATCAGTCGCTAGTCTGATGGGGGTTCCTTTGTAGATAACTTTCTGTTTTTCTCTGGCCACTTTTAAGATTATTACTTTGTTGTTGGTGTTTGTTAATTTAAACATAATGTGCCTTGGCATCGGTCTTTTCTGGTTCATTTTGCTTGGGACTCTGTGAGCTTCTTGGATTTGTGTGGGTTTTTTCTTCCCTATGTCAGGGAAGGTTTCTGTCATTATTTCTTCAAACAGGTTTTCAATTTCTTGCTCAGTGTCCTCTCCTCTGGAACCCCTATTATGGGGATGTTGTTTTGTTTTGTGTTTCCCAAAGTTTCCTTAGGTTCTCCTCCTGCCTTTTTTCCCCCCCCTTAAATTTGCATTATATTATTTGTACTTTTCTGCATTTTTTGTTTTTATTTTTTATTTAATGAATCTTTATTGTTCAGATTATTACACTTGTTCTTTTTCCTCCATAGCTCCCCTCCACCCAGCTCCCACCCTTCCCTCTGCCCTTACCTCCCCCTGCATTGTCTTCATCCATAGGTGTATTTTTGTCCAGTCTCTCCCTGCACCTCCATGACCCCTTTCCCCCTGAGATTGTCAGTCCTCTTCCTTTCTATGTTCCTGATTCTGTTATATTCACTAGTGTATTCTGTTCATTAGATTTTTTTATTCATTTGATTTTTAGATTCACTTGTTGATAGATATGTATTTGTTCATAATTTTTATCTTTACCTTCTTCTTCTTCTTCCTCTTCTTAAAGTGTACCTTTCAGCATTTTATATCATCCTGAACTCCTTTTTTGTTGATGAACTCTTTTAGCTTTTTCTTATCTGTGAAGCTCTTTATCTGCCCTTCAATTCTGAATGATAGCTTTGCAGGGTAAAGTAATCTTGGTTGTAGGTTCTTGCTATTCATCACTTTGAATATGTCTTGCCACTCCCATCTGGTCTGCATTGTTTCTGTTGAAGAATCAGCTGACAATCGTATGGGTGCTCCCTTGTAGGTAATTAACTGGTTTTCTCTTGCTGCTTTTAATATTCTCTTTGTCTTTTGCTCTTGGTATTTTAATTATGATGTCTCTTGGTGTGGGTCTCTTTGGATTCTTTTTGTTTGGGGTTCTGTGTGCTTCCTGGACTTATAAGTCTATTTCTTTCACCAGATGGGGAATTTTTAAGTCATTATTTTTTCAAATAGGTTTTCAGTGTCTTGCTCTCTCTGTTCTTCTGGCACCCCCATAATTCTGATATTCGTACGCTTGAAGTTGTTCCAGAGGCTCCTTATACTCTCTTCACAGTTTTTATTCTTTTTTCTTTTCCAATAGAGTGTTTTCTGCTCCTTTGTATTTCAAATCTTTGACTTGATTCTTGTGATCCTCTAGTCTGCTGTTAAGTCTCTGTATAATATTTTTTATTTCAGTCAGTGTATGTTTAATTTCTAGTTGGTCTTTTTTCATCTCCTCTTGGGTCTCGCTAAATGTATCCATCTTTTCTAGGAAATTCTTGAAAAACCTTTTAACCATGGTTTTGAACTCTATATCCAGTTTTTATTTCCTCCATTTCTTTCGTTTGTGATCTGTTCCTCTGTCTCCACATTTTCGCTATTCCAGGAGAACTTCTGTGCTGGAGTCAGCCTTATGATACAAGACTTGCAAAATTGCAAAAGCCTCTCTGTTGAGCTTGGATCGGGTGGAGTTTCAGGGCTGAGCAGACAGCCTTGGCTTCCAGTCAGCCCTACGCTACGCAGCCCCTGGGTCTCAAGTATCTCTCAGTAAGCACTGAAGCCCTCTCTGTGTGCACACATGCGCACATCTCTAGACCTCTGCCTTTCCATTTCCCATGTGCTCCGGGACCCATATGGGTCTGGATCTCCAGGGTCTTGACTGAAACTGGGGTTAAGTGCAGTCGGAAGGGGAGTTCCCTTCGGAGGCTTTGTCTCCCCCCTACTAGAGAAAGCCAGCAGCAGAATCACCAGTCTGTCCTCTCTGCACGCATTGGTGTGCGCATCCCAGACCTCTGCCCATTTGTGGCTCCCCTAAATTTCCGTACACTCCTTCCTTTTCACGACAGTCCAGACTCCCCCTGTATGAGTCTCACCCAGAACTGGGGTTCAGTGTAGTCAGAACTGGGACTTAGTGTAATTGGGAGTCTGTCTCCCTCCTACCAGAGGAAGTCAGCCAGGCATTTGGCCACCCATCCTCTCCATGTACGTCTCCCTACCTCAGGTTTTTGTAGCTCCTCTGAGTTTCCGTGAGCCCCCTTCTTTCCTTCTTGTTGTAGAATTTCCACTCAACCAGCTTTCCTGTGGTTCTGGATGATGTCTGTTCTGTCTTTTAGTTGTAGTTTTAAAATTGTTGTGTGAGGCAGCAATTTAGGTTTTCACCTATGCCACCATCTTGGTTTATCCTCTCCTGCTTTTTAATTTTTTTTTTGTACAAGCTGCTCTACTTGGGTATTTTTTCCTACCTTGTGTCCTAGCTTACTGATATGGTTCTCTGCTTCTTCTAGCCTACTCTTGATGCTTTCTATTGAGTTCTTTACAGCGTGATGTCCTTTTTCATTTCCTCTTGGTTCTTACTCATATTGTCGAATTTGTCTCCCATTCTTTCCAGCCACCTTATGACCATTTCTTTGAATTCTTTCTATGGCAGGTTGCTTACCTCCATTTCGTTTACTTCCTTTTTTGGTGATGCCTGATTTTCTTTCATATGCGGGCTGTTTCTTTGTCTCCCCATGTCCCTCTTCTCCGGGTGTCTATGTAGTTCTCTCTCTCCTCATACCAGGCAAAATCCGACCTTTCTGTTGTGGAGTGTAGGGTCCCTCTGAATCCGCGTGTTTGTGCTAATTGGGGACTGGTGTCCTGGGGTTTGTAACTGTTTGGTGGGTGCTGTAGTTGTAGAGTTTCAGGATTCCGATAATATCCACCTTCTCCTTCAAGATGGCGCAGTCTCTGCATCTAAGCTGGCGGCTCCGGGAGGTAACCCAGCAGCATTAGGGGTTGCCCATCCAGCAGACCCCCACCTTCTCCTGGAGTATAGCTGTCCCTCAACTCGCCAACAAACACTCTCCATGCGACCCTCAGCTGTTCCTTCTGTATGCTTCAGGACAAGGCTAGGACATGTTTGTCTATTCTGACGCCTTTTCTTTTCTTAAATTTTTCTGAATCTTTTTTTACTCTTGAAACTTTACAGTTCTTTAGGTATGCCAGGAATGTCAAACTTTAAAGGGCCAGATAATAAGTATTTTAGGCTTTACCATAATCTAAGCCTGACTGAGTGGTTCAGTTGGTTGGAACATCATCCTGTATAACAAAAAGGTTGCAGGTTTAATTCCCGGTCAGCATATACCTAGGCTGTGGGTTCAGTCCCTGATTGGTGTTTGTACAGGATGCAACCGATGTCTTTCTTTCTAAATTTAATTTAAAAAATTCTCAGGTGAGAATTGAGTAAAAACAACAGATTAATAAATTTAAAAAAACCCACCATTTTTAGCCTTAGAGCAATACAAAAGCATAGCTTGTTGACTACTGCATATCATATGCAAATGTAGTATTTCTTCTTTACCAATTCTTATGCCTCTAATTGATTTAAGTGATTAATACTTCTAGCATTGTGTAGAACAGCTGCTGAGATAGGGGCATTTTTTGCCTTGTTCTTATGCAAAGTCTATAGTGTTTTCCATGATAGATGCTTTTTTATGTTTATTAGCATTCATCAGTTGGCACTTCTTGAAATTTTTTTTAAAATAAGGATTTACTTTGTGAAAGACTTTTTTTTTAAGTTATCTGTAAAGATAATTATAGGTCTTTTCTTCCTTGGATATTTTGATATGACATATTCCATCAGGTTATAGCCTGTTATTTTCTTAATGTGATCTTGGATGTTTGCTAATATTTTCTTTAGTAATTTTGCATATCTCATAAATTACACTGAATGACCAGATTATTATGATCTCTGAATTCATAATAATCTGGCCACTCTGTGTGTGTGTGTGTGAGGCCTGGTGCATGAATTTGTGCATGGGTGGAGTCTAGTCAGCCTGGCCAAAGGGAGGGGACATGGGCGGTTGGCCAGCCTGCCTGCTGGTCAATCTCCTGGTTGAGGAGACAATTCGCATACTAGCCTTTTATGATATAGAATATACATTTGAGAGGTCAATTATGCATTCAGAGGTCATAACAATCTAACCACTCAGTGTATTTTGGTCTGTGTGTTTTATAGTTTATCAGATTTAAGTACCAGTGTTGTGCATTATAAATATAAAATCATCATAAATGTCATACATCATGAAATAGTTGGCAGGTTTTCCTTAATTTTCAATGCTTTGTAAGTTTTTGGAACATTGGAACCACTTGGTTGAAAAATTGGTCTAAATTCCTCTAAAACCACCTGTCTTTTTTTGTGGATTAGCTTAATTTATTTTTCTAGGGTAAGTGGTCTGCTTAAACTTTATGGCTCTGTGTTCAGTTTTGGTTGCCTATATTTTCCTAGAAATATCTCCATTTCATCTGGGTTTTCAAAGTTATTAGAGTTCTTCAAAGCAGTCATATGTGATTTACAAACTTATGTTTATTTTTCTCTTTTTACATACTTATTTTTGTTCCACTTCGCCCCCTCACCATGTCTTTCCTAATCAAGTTAGCTAGTGGTTGTCTTAAAATAGTAACAGATGTTTGTTTAAGGTGGATCTGTTTTATTCTGTTCTCCATTTCATTGATTTCCGATTTTTGTCTATATTTCCTAACTTGTGCTTTTTATTTTGTCCTTGTATATACTTGTCATTTTACTGAAAACAATGTTTATCGTTATGGATTCTTCTCTTATCATTGATTTACCTGTGTCCAATAGTTTCTAGTATATGTAGTATTTTTATTATAAAGTTTTCCGTAATATTTTATTTCCTTGTACCCATGCATCCTTTAAGTAGGACACCCTTAATTTCCAGGTGGAAGGCTCATTTGTTTTGTTGATAATTTCAAGCTTTGATTTATCAGTATTATTTGTAATCTCAATTTTATAGAATTTTGCCACTTTAATATTTTACGCTCACCCGAGATGATATATATCTGTATTATCAGCATGTAAAATTTGATACAGATTTCATATGGTCTATTTCACTGATCATTTTGTTTAGGTCTTTTATATCATACTAAAGGCCCATTCCTTCCCTCCCTTCTCCACCGTCCCACTTGCTTGCTTCTCTACAGCTTCCCTCCCTTCTGCAGCACTTGACTTCCTTCTACGCTGTCTTCAGTCTTCACTCTGCACTGGGATATGCAAATTAACCATCATCTTGGTTTGGGTTAATTTGTATACACACTCCTGATTGGTGAGTGTGGCTGGTGGGCATAGCAGAAGTAGGGTCAATTTGCGTATTTCTTTTTAGATAAAATTTTGTTCAACTGACAACTTAGTGTGAAATATTAGTCTTATATGTATTTCATAATGTTTTGCATTCCTTGTGTAATTTTGCTTCATAAAATAGTTGCTATTATTTGGTGTACAGAACTAACAGCTTTTATGTGAACTTCAGCTTTTAGTATCAAAATGCCTTTATTTTTAATGTGTTCTGTCTTGAATTCTATTTTCTCCTGACATCAAAGAGCTCTTTTTAACCTTGTGTCCAATTGCCTATAATACTTTCGTTCATACCTTTATTTTTACCCTTTCTGAACTTAAGTATATTCCTTGAATATAGTACATGATTAGTCTGGCTTTGTAAGCCAAGCTGAAAACTTTTCTTTTAGTGGCCGAATTAGATTTGTTCACATTTTATGACTGATGCTGTCTTTGTCAGTGGTTTATAGTTACATGACTTATGTGTAATACTCCTTTTCCTTTGATGTCTACTTTGCTCTTTAATTAAAACAATATTTCCTGGCATTTAAGAAAGTGTTTTTGTTTTGATCACCTACCGTTCAACCTTTCACTGTGTTGGGGAGTGCGCTGACTAGCTTTGCTCTTCCCTCTCTGGTTTTGCTACATGCAGCATTTACACAGTGGTTGCCCACCCCAGTAGGTTTTAGTAAGATAAAATCCTTAGTGCCAGTTCTTTTGCTATGGTTGTTGCAGTTACCTCTTCGTTTGATGATGCTTATTTTCTAGATTTCTGAAGAAGGGCTCTCATGAGTGCTAGAATGTTTCAATGACAATGCTAAGACTTGAACCCAGGTTTCTGCTGCACCTCGTTACTTACCTTTATTGATCTACACAGATTGGCAAACCTCCATTCGGTCTGCAGTGAGTGTCTTTAAAGTGATAAAAGGCATGAATTTCATAGTCTGATTTGGTTGGAGGCTTAACTGCTTTTCTTGTAGATGCTGTTTTAGAGTTAATTATAACTGACCTTTCTTCCTCTTATGTTACAGGACCAAGCCATATGTCATTGTATGTTCGACCCCACAAAGGGTCCACACTGTCTCAGTGGTCTCTTGGCAATGGCACCCCAGTCACAAGTAAAGGAGGGGACTACTTTGTATTTTACTCCCATGGACTCCAAGCCTCTGCATGGCAGTTCTGGATAGAAGTGCAGGTGGGAATTTACCAGCACTGCTGGCTTCACTGGTCAGGTTCCCAGGTGGTAGGTGGCAAGTATCAAATACTTGGGATCAGTATTCTGTCCTCACAGAGCTAGGAAACTAACAACTTTTTCTCTGCCAGGTCTTGGAAGAGCAGCCAGAGGGAGTCGTCACTGTGGCCATTGCTGCCCACTATTTTTCTGGGGAAGACAAGCGGTCCTCCGAGCTAGACGCTCTGAAAGAGAAGTTCCCAGACTGGACATTCCCTTCTGCCTGGGTGTGCACCTACGATCTCTATGCATTTTAACCTTGGAATGAGCTCTAAGTAAATGCCCTGTGGGATACTTCAGGTGACATGGTCTCTCCTTATGCTACATGGATATTTGTAATGTAAGTCAGTGAATTTTAGTAAGTTTTATGGGCTAGCTCTCTCAGGGCCAAGCACTGTAGTGGTTGTGCTGTGGGGAGGTGACACATGGACTTTCAAAAACTTGAAAATGCCAGCTTTCTGGCGCTCAAGCACACGTGGGTAACCACTACACTGTCATTTTAGATGACCTTATGGACAAAAGCCAACAGACCACTGCAACAGTTGTCCCCTTAAGGGTCATGAAAGATGTTGAAAATGCTATAAGACCATAGTTAATGAGACAAATGACATTTCCAAAGAAAGCCCAAGATCATTGGTTGTGTCATGGATGGTGGGTAAATTGCCAGTCAGTGGAATGATGATTCCCCTTGAGGCCTATGGTAGGTCACTAGGAAACTATTACAAAAGGACGGGAAGCTGCATGGGTCTTTTGAGGCCCCAGCCTGTGCTGGGAAAAGTGCTTCTTCAGGCAGCTTCTAGTGTGTGCTGGAGCCCAGGACCCTTGGTGTAGAAGCCAATGGTTCCTAGCCTACTGAGGAGTGGTCCTTGTCGCAGCGTTCGTTTCCCTTTGAAACATCTGTCTCCCTCTCCACCCCCTCAGTTTTCACAGGTTCTCTTGGTCTAGAATGTCAGTTGTTTGTGCAAGTACAGGACTTGCACTTCCTGCCTCAGAGCCGGTTGCCATGGCGGATGGGTAATAGTGATTGAGCATTGTATACATACTTACACATTTTTTTTTGTAGAAGGGAATTTTCCAAGGTTAATCCTTAAGGGCATTATTTTATTGATGCATGGGGTCCTTATTTTTGTCTGTTTTCTCACCAGCTGAACAGATTGCTTTCTCAGTAACTTAGTATCCAGCAGAACTGGCTTCCCTGTAGCTGTTGGGGTTCAGACCTTGCGTAATGGCAGCCTTAGCACTTAAGAGGTGCTTTTTGTTTTGAAGAAGGTGGCTTGTGAGCCTATCACAGCAGTGCCCCTGGGTTCCTGGCGACAGCAGTGGAGGAAGGGCTTGGTGAGATCACTGGTAAATTTTGCTAGCTTTCTTTTTTCTGTTAAGAGATGTAAAAAATCAACAAATTCTGAGTTTATAAGTAACCCCCCTTAAAAAAATTTTTTTTTAAAGAAAAGCCACAGTAAAATTTGGCACTTGGACCCATTTGAACAGAAAGATTTAATAGTAAGAGTGCATTACACAATGTCATTTCTAATCAAGCTCCTCATATTGCCTGCCTAATTTGTGGCCCACAGAAACAGGGCTGCAGCCAGAGCTGAGTGATAACATGCTGGCTGTGATATGCATGGACACTAGAGCCGTTGCTTTTTTTTTTACTTTGTAGAAACCATATTACTAGCCTCAAGTGCCTGACTCCTGGCACATTTATCTGTCAGGCAGTAATAAAGTTAAGTGTTTATAGCTTGTATGGAATAACAGTTGTGGAGGAAAAGTTAGAAACTAATAGATCAATGAATTTTAAAATACAGTCAGTCCTCCATATTTGTAGGTTCCACATCTACAGATGGAAAAAAGTTATTGTTGATATGGACTAAGTAGTTAGGCCTACAATGTTGTATCAGTAGTAAACATGTAGACTTCTTTCCTTAAAAAATACAGTATAACAACTACTTACATTGTATTAGATATTACCAATATAAGTAATGTATGATTTAAAGTATATGGGAGGATGTATGTAGGCTATATACAAATACTACGTTATTTTGGGTATCCAAGAGGGTGGTTTAATATACCATCCCACCCGGGTTCTAAGGGATGACTGTACAAACATATTTTTGTGAGTAAACAAATTATTTTTAGGAAAGAAAAAAAAAAAAGGTAAAAGCCCGAATGTGTTACTTGTGATCAGTTTCCTTTGGGAAGGATGCTGTTACTCCTTTTTTCAGTAACAATCATGGTTTTCTTTTTGCCCTTGAATTGTACCTTCATATGTAAACAATTATGTTTTTAGGCTTTATTATTATAAAGCTTCCATATTATGCAAGATCGGTAACAAATCTCTGGGCATACTTAATATCCTGGTTTATTGACTTAATGGCAGAAATGGTTAAATATGATATTCATGGCTCTGTTTATAAGCATACCCTCTGAAATTAAAGAATTGTTTTCTTTTGCAGTATCTGAATAATAGTCTTTGCAAATTCTAAAATACATGATTTCCTACAAAATTTAAATGTAAGTAGCACAGTATTGCACATTCAGGGAAAAAGTACATAATTGTGATTTTGAAGGAATTATTTCTTAAAATTTACTGTGTTGTCCTAAAAGAATTATTGTAGCATGAAGTATCTGTGTCCAGCATGCTAAGATTCTTAAAATGTTACCACTGAGGGGGCCATAACCCAGCTTGCTGACTCAGGAAGCTATAGAAAAAATGATTGTCCATTACTTTTTGCTGGTTTCACTTGAGAATTGTTGCCTTACAATGTTACTGAAATAAACTTTTAATATATTAGTTAGTATATTGAAAAATAGATCTTTATTGTATTCTGTATCTTCATATTTGAAAAATTTTGAAGTCTTGTTCTTTTAACAGCTATTAAAAAGGCCTAAAAAAATCAGTCACCAACCGGTGGTCTATGAGTTTGGAGACCGCTGACCTAGATAGCCTGTGGTTGTAACTGCTGTTTTAATGGGATATGTGAGCAAAGAACTCAACATGGGAAATGTTTGTTGACTAGAATCCTTTTGGCTTTGCATCTGAATTTCACAGAAATGAATAACCAGTTGCTGGTGCATGCTTAGCAGTTTTAAATCATATCTACTGGCAAAGGAAATCACTGAAAGGCTAAATGAAAATGGTATTTTGTTGGGGGATAGAGAGTGCTCATTCTAATTTCCACACAAGAAAAGGGCACCACTACTCCTCTAAACAGTCCAGTACAAGGAGTAATAGCAGAATGACATTCCTAATAGTTTACAGAAACTTATGGCCAATAAAGCCAAAATGCACTTAATACCTTTTTAAAAAAAAAACAACAACAACAAAAAAACAACCTAGCCAACTTGGAAGTACATCAACATATATTTTTGATACTACATTATTTGATTCGTAAAAGTATAACATGTTGTTAAACTTTGCATCCTTGAGATAAATGAAATTAATACCTGAAAAATCAATGCAGTATACCATTTTCATAAAATAAAAGACAACTACCATATAGTCATCTCAATAGACAACCAATTTGGTAAATATTGACAAAGTCTAACACCTTTTCATGATAAAAAAAAGTCAATAAACTAATAATAGAGGGAAATATCTTCAACCTAATAAAAATCATTTAAGAAAGTAATTTGAGATTAAAGACTGAATATAATGTTTTCCTCCTAAGTTCAGAAAGAAGACAAAGATGTACACTACTCACTTCTATTGAATACTGTGCTGGAGGTTCTAGCAAGAGCCGTCCAGATTAGATACAGATGACATGATCTTTAAAGAAAATCCTTAGGAAGTCACAAAAACTATTACAGTTGACTAATGAATCCAGCAATATTGTAGAATCTAATTTCAACATAAGAAAAAAATTCTATTTGCAATAGCATGGAAAAGAAAAAATATTTAGGAATAAGCTTACAAAAGTACAAGATTTTTACAATGCTAACTATAGAAAACATTGCTGAAAGGAACTAAAGACACGTTCTAAGACCAACAGGCTCAATATTAAGATGGCAATATTCTCCAAATTGAGTACAGTTCCTATCAAATCCCAGCTGCCTTTTGTGTGTGCACACACATAACCTGAAAAGCTGATCCTGCAAAGGACCCAAAATAGCCAAAAAAGTGAGAAAAACTTAGGACTCACACTTTCAAAACTTCCTACAAAGTAGCAACAATAATCAAGATAGTGTGGTACTGGCAGAAACAGACATAGATCAGTGTAGTGCAATCAGTCCAGAAATAGACTCATTCATTCATAGTCTGTTGCGTTTTGACAATTCAATGGGAGAAAAACTTCAGTAAATGGTTCTGGGACATTGAATCTTCGCATACAAAAGAAAAAAGTTAGACCCCCTGAGTTCATAGGACATAAAAAAATGAACTCAAATGGATCAAAGACTAGCACGTGGAAACTAAAATCATGAAACCCTTAGAAGAAAACATTGGCATTAGCACCTGCTTTTGCTAACGAAAAGAAATGAGAGGATTTTCACTTTTTTGAAGAAATCTGTTACCATATTAACAGGTCTTTTAAAAAAGCCGAGTGCCACAGCACAAACTTTCAGAAAGCAGGGACACCTTACTCTTGGGTAGTGGGGAATGAGACCTCTATCTGATAAGCATCTAGTATCCAAAATATATAAAAACTATTGCAAATCAACAATAGAAAGATAAATGATCCAGATGTGAAGTGAGCAAAAGATGTGAACATGTTTATCCAAAGATACACAAATAGCTGATAACATGAAAAGACAGCCTTAAGGGAACAAATCTATAATGAGATACCACCACTTATTAACACAGATTGTTATAACAAAAAATACAATAACAAGCATAGATCGGAACCACAAATGGGAATTGAAAAAAAATAGCCCAGGCATTGTGGGAATATGGTTAGGCATTTCCTTGAAGAATTAACTCATATTGCATCACATCACTCAGCATTTCCACTCTCAGACAGAATCGAAACTATGTCTACACAAACTACTAGTACATGCATGTTCATAGTAGCAGTATTCTTCAAGACGTGGAAACCACCCAATTCCTTAAATAATTAGATAAACAAATATGTCTATAAAATGGAATATTATTCAGCCTTAGAAAGGAATGAAGCACTGATATACAAAGATGAACATCATGCTCAGTGAAAGAAAACAGAAAAAGCCACATGTAACATTATTCCATTTATGTGAAATGTCCAGAATAGACAAATCCATAGACATAAAAGGACAACAGGAAAAAGTAAAAATCAAATTGTTAATCCTATCTGTTAAGAGATGATGCCTGGTGTCCTCTACACTTTTATATATAAAGTTTTGCTTGGTGGAAATCAGAGTATGCATGGTTTTATACCATTTTTTCATGATAATTTAAAACATTTTCCATGACATCAACATGAATCATTTGTTCCAATCTTACATTGTCAAACATCTAGAATGCTGCTAACTCTTGAGGCTCCTATTCTAAATAATCCTGCATACAAATTAATATTAAGTCTGCTGAATTTCTAAGTTATTTTGTAGAAAAATTCTAAGAGGTTGAATTATATGAATAATCAAAAGAATATTTATGTGGCTTTTAATACATATACTTTTAGCTGTTAACTTGAGATGGTGAACAAACAAAAGTTCATGTAATGGTTTTATTATCTTTTACCAAGTAAAAAAGTACACATTACACAAGTAGCAGCAACTTTAATTCAAGCAAAGGTTGACTCTATCCCCAAATGACTTCTTGTTTTGGTATTAGCAAATAATTTAAACCTCGGTTACACTGAATATTTGAATTCACTGGTTAAAAATATGGCTTAAACAGTTGATATGTGAACCAAACAAGGCAAAATAAGATTTAGTTTTTAAATATTAAATTGTATTAACAAATTATCAGAAATTTCTTATAAATATGTCTCTTTTGCTGTGGGGGGCCACCCATTCCTATTGGTTGAAAAACAAGTATTTTCTAGAGGATTCATTTATGGCATTAACCCCAGGAATACAACTCTTATTGACGCCTGCTTAGGACAGTGCAAGATGAACCCAGCAGCACATTAGGATATTTGAAAAGATGACAGCTGTTTAAATGGTAAATCATTTTTATTGACGGGCTATTCACACCAAACACAAAAGTAATGCTAGGTCTTCTCCTAGTGGACTAGAGCAGAAGAAATTTCAGTTTAGTTTCTTGCTGAGCTCATGATGTACTCACCTGGGAAACAGTTCTACCTTAAGATTCAGGGAAAGGTGGCTAAAAACAAAGGCTTAAATAAAAGTAGCACCAGAAGGACCAGGTCAGGTACCAATAATCACATATTCCACCCATTCAGGAGTTTCAGTATGTGGAATTATTGCACTTGTAAAAAGTAAATGATAGTAAATTACCAAACCCAATAATTTAAAACAGTTTGATGAATTCTGAACTAAGCAATAGAGTTTCCCATCAATGGAAACCTGGCTAGGACAACTAAATCTAGCCACTTACTTTTAAAAACAAGGATAGAGGACCAAATTTTATTTCTAAACTGTAATTGCACTAAGAGAGGCTGTTTTACATAGTGGTATGAATTTGGTCCACATGAAATACATTGTTATAAAAATAAACAAGTTTGTTTTTGTAAAAAATAACATTGCATTCGTTTGTTCAAATTGCACAGTACAAACAAGCTATCTAAATTAATACTGTTATAAGGTAATTAGAAGTACATACAGTGGGTATGTGTTTAGTCTGAAGCAATTAAGGAGTATGCAGTTTTCATAATATATGAAAACTAAAATTAACTCATATCTAGAAATACATAAAATATTTTAAAAATTACAATGAAGAATGCATTCTTTACATACTAATTTTTAGTTAGCTGTGATAATACAGGATTCAGTATATTTACATAAAAGTCCATTTTTACTCAAATTACAAAAGCAATAAATAAGAAACTACATCAATGTGCACAAAACCTGTTTCATTTCATGATTGATGTGACCATTTGTGTTATTTTATGACCAAGCCAATAAAATAAACCTGTCTTCCTCTGTGAATCAATCTGTCTTCCTCTATGAAGACTGCTCATATTTGGAAAGAAGAGCAAGCCCTGTCTTTATTCTAAGAGTGAGTATACATAGCCATGCAGAATCCAGCATAAATCTTATAAATTATAATACAAGCCCTAAAAATAGGAACAGTGCCTTTGAGTATATTTACACAAGATTATTCACAAAAAGATAAAGTTCTTGATACAAAATAGTTTAGTGGTATCTTAACACATAATTAGACAAGAACCCCTCCAACCTCTACCCATGCTGGTCCAACAGGAATGCCACTGGCACAATGACTCACAGGTAAAGTGCTCCCATCATTCAGGACTGGCATGTGCTGGGCCAGGGCAGGCATCTGCTCAGGAGGCCCAGTGAGAGTCCAGTGCTCTCAATCTAGGGCATTCCCGGTAGCCAGATACCTGACAAGCTACAGCAAGCATAGAGCAAGCACATGAGCATTTATTTTTAAAAAACAGCCTGGACACACAGAACCAGAAAACATGTAAGAAACTGCAGTGAAAAAGCTCATCTGGGGCAAAACAATCCCTATGGTTTAAGAGCTATCAACCTTTAAGAATAAAACCAAAATATTCTCATGTACATCTGTACAGTATTCTTTATTACTTTCCACCAAAGCTTTAAAAAATTTTTTATGAAAGATGATTTATTCTGATATCACATTTTTCTGGAGTCCAGGAGATTTCTTAGAGAAGAGTTAGTTAAAATTTAATACCTTACCAGAGTCTCATCCAATGAGGTCACAGTATCCTCAGTTGCAGGCACACTGCTGCTAATTAATACTGCCGTGGTGACGGCACCTCACTGTCGGTTAGGACACACAACAGTCATAAGTCCCATCCTGAAAAGTTTCCTCCTCCTCTGTGCGAGTTGTGTTCTCCTCTTTCCGGCTGACCAAACCGCTACCTCCAACCTCGCCCTGGGGGATGCTTCCATGGCTCGAGGAGCCCCTGCTCTCCTCTGCCCGGGGACTAGCCTGTTCAGGAGTCTTACCCACAGTTATTGGCTGGAAGGCTTCAGGATGGACTTGCTCTTCTGTAATCTCACTTAGCTTCTGTAATTGTGGCTTAATGATGTTTAAAAATGGCTTATATCCAGGACTAAGTAAAAGAAAGAGGAAATTAGTTTTCATCTGCCATATTCAAAAGGCTCCATAGGGTGTTATGTATAAACTAGAGGCCTGGTGAATGGAATTTGTGCATGGGTAGGATCCCTAGGCCTCCATGATCAGGGTCGATCAGGGCCTTCCTTCATTCTGCACCCACCCCTTAGTGGTCAGCGCATGTTATAGCAAGTGATCGAACTCCCGGTCTCCTGGTCAAATTCCTGAGGGGACACTTTACATATTAGCCTTTAATATATACAAATATACTTTTTCTATTGATTTCAGAGAGGAAGGGAGAGATAGAATCATGATGATAAAGAATCACTGATAGGCAACCTCCTACATGCCCCCCACTGGGGATCAAGCTCGCAACCTGGGAATGTGCCCTGACAGGGAATCAAACCATGACCTCCTGGTTCATAGGTTGATGCTCAATCACTAAGTGACACTGGCTGGACATTACAGTGTTATCAGGAAATTCCTACTAAACACTGATTTAGTAAGGTTAGTGATTGATTATGGGGAGACAGGAGGCAGGACAGGGAGGTGGGAAGGGAAGGTTTCTTAGGTGCCCTGGCCAGCATAGAAGGGCTGCACATAGCATTAGCATGAGTCTTAAATTTCTGAGCACTCAGAGCAAATTATCTAGTATTACAATTAAAAATCGTGTGACCAAGCCAATAAAATAAACCTGTCTTCCAGAGTGTAAGGACCAACAGGATTTTAGACTTGAAAAACTTTCAGAGAACCTGAATGAACTTTCTAATTAAGGAAAACTATATCCAAGTAAGGGAAGCCCCCAAATCCACACACAATTGGTGAATAAGGGCTAGAAGAACCCCAGGCGCCTAACTTCTATCCACTACTTTTTTTTTTTTAAAACGAAAGTGTCCTTTATTCTATGTGACCTAATAGAGTTTTATTAGCATCCACTACTCTTTTAAAAAAATGTGTTTTTATTGATTTGCAGAGAGAGGAAGGGAAAGGGACAGGGAGAGAGAAATATAGATCAGCTACCTTCTGCATGCCCACTACTGGGGATCCAGCCTGCAACCCGGGCATGTGCCCTGATCTGGAATCAAGTTGGTGACCCCTTTGTTCATGGGCTGATGCTCAACCAATGAGCCACACTGGCTGGGCCATCCACTACTCTTAATTTGGTTTGCTAGTAACGGCCATGCAATGTTAAATTCATATAGACTGTTTTTATTTTTTACTTTATTTTTTATTTTATTTTTTAAAAGCTGATTATTTTAATATATTTTATTGATTTTTTACAGAGAGGAAGGGAGAGGAATAGAGAGTTAGAAACATCGATGAGAAGGATACATCAATCAGCTGCCTCTTGCACGCCCCTACTGGGGATGTGCCTGCAACCAAGGTACATGCCCTTGACCGGAATCGAACCTGAGACCCTTGAGTCCGCAGGCTGACGCTCTATCCACTGAGCCAAACCGGTTTTGGTAGTTTTTATTTTTTAAAGTAGAAATTTTTAGGTTGTTTAATTCCACAGAACCACACAACTTAAAGTTCCAGTCTTAATTCATAAGCCAGAGAAAGATAAGTATCACATGATCTCACTCATTTGTGGAATATAATGAACAATATAAACTGATGAACAAAAACAGATCCAGATATAGAGAAGCATCGATCAGACGGTCAAACTTCAGAAGGAAGGTAGGGGAGGGTGGAGGTAAAAGGGAGAAACCAACCAAAGGACTTGTATGCATGCATATAAGCCTAACCAATGGACACAGACACCAGGGGTGTGAGAGCATGAGCGGGGGGGAGGGGCAAGTGGGGAAAAAGGACACATATGTAATACCTTAATCAATAAACAAAAAACAAAAAAAGATAATTTGTGCTGCATCAATCTTAAGTCAGTGATATGCATTCCATTTTAAAATGACCAACTCTGTCTCACTGGATATCACTCATCTAAATGTTTGGTACAGAACAGTAACTAAAGAACACAGCCTTAAAATGAACATATTAAGGCATTTTTATATTGACCAACCTAAAATCTCTAAATAAATGAACCAGAGCTAAGCCTTAATGGGAAAGGACAGGGTTTACCAATGAACAGCAGAGAAAAAAGCTGACAGCACTTACCAGTCGGCAGAGGCCCATCGGTCCACTGCATGTAGCCCTGTCTTTATGTTTTGTAACATCTCTCCATCTACCTCTGTCGTCTGTATAATCACCAAAATCTGGTTGATTATTGAGGATTCTCTAAGAATCAAGCCTATAACAATGCACCAGTCCAGACATCCGGCCTCCATGAAGATGTGTAGCAAATACCTATACATAAACAGGAACAGAATAACTGGAAGGAAATATGGAGTTAAGAAGAATCTGGATGTCAGAAGAGCAATCTATCAGGAAACTAGCCCCTGCACCTTATTTGCCCAAATATCCCAAGTAGGAATTCTGTACTTTCAAAAGACTGAGAAACTCACCGCAGCTGGACCTGGGATTTGTGAGGCCCTTTACTGGCCAACTCCATGGAGATGTGCTCCAGCTCTGACTGAGTTAAACTGAGTGTGGAGAAGTTTTCATCCACCACTGTCCAGTCCCCATCCACCATGGAGCTACTTTCAGTCAAGTCTGTGGCTGAACCAATACTGCATTCATCACCTGATGAAGAAGTTCCAAAAGTTATAAACAAACTTCATGTAGAAAATGTTTTAACTTTAGTTTTAAATATTGGCTACTTCTTAGATGTTGACTTCCCTTGAAGAATTTGAAATTAAAACATAAACCCATTGCTAAAATTCCCAAGCTATATTTAAAGCCATTAATTAGAGCCTGGCCAGTGTGGCCCAGTGATTGAATGCTGACCTATGAACCACGAAGCCATGGTTTGATTCCTGATCAGAGCACATGCCTGGGTTGTGGGCTTGATCCCCACTGAGGGGTGTGTAGGAGACAACCAATCAATGATTCTCTCTCATCATTGATGTTTCTCTCTCTCTCCCTCTCCCTTCCCCTCTGAAATCGATAAAAATGGGTGTTTTTAAAAAAACCATTAGAGAGGTAACCAGGCATTATGTGCCTTTACATGGAAAAACATGCCACTACTTATTAAAAAAAAAAAAGCTATAATCTGATCCAGTCTTTAGATTTAATTACCAATTGGCAAGAAAAACAGAGTAAACTGTTAAATTAAATCATCAAGATGCAATCACCAAAATCCACATTATGGGAAAATCCATTAAGCAAGTTTCTTCAATGAATAAGTAGGAAGAAGAAGAAAAAAGATGAGGAGGACAATCACTAAAAAGAGTATTAAAAACATATCACAATGTATCAAAAACAATTGGACTCTGAAAGCTTACTGGATATTTGATCGATTAAAAATTTAGAAGGACCGAGACCGGTTTGGCTCAGTGGATAGAGCGTTGGCCTGCAGACTGAAAGGTCCCGGGTTCGATTCCGGTTGGGGGGCATGTACCTTGCTTGCGGGCACAACTCCAGTAGGGGGCGTGCAGGAGGCGGCTGATCGATGTCTCTCTCTCATTGATGTTTCTGACTTTCTATCCCTCTCCCTTTCTCTCTGTAAAAAGTCAATAAAATATATTAAAAAAAAAATTTAGAAGGGCTGAAACCGTTTTTGGCTCAGTGGATAGAGCGTAGGCCTGCGGACTCAAGGGTCTCAGGTTCGATTCCGGTCAAGGGCATGTACCTTGGTTGCGGGCACATTCCCAGTAGGGGGTGTGCAGGAGGCAGCTGATTGATGTCTCTCATCGATGTTTCTAACTCTCTATCTTTCTCCTTTCCTCTCCATAATAAAAAAATTAATAAAATATATTAAAAAAAATTTAGAAGGACAATATGGTGGTACGGCTATTTTTTTAAAGAGTCCTTTTAGAGATAAATATTGAAATATTCACAAAATATATGCTGAGTGGCCAGATTATTATGATCTCTGAACACATAATAATCTGGCCACTCAGTGTATATCCTATATAATAAAAGGCTAATATGCAAATTGCCCCCTCGAGCAGGAGTTCGACCAGCAGGCAGGCCAGCCAACCGCCCATGTCCCCTCCCCTTGGCCAGGCTGCACTGGGCCTCTAATATATACATATATATACACTGAGTGGCCAGATTATTATGCATTCAGAGATCATAATAATCTGGCCACTCAGTGTATGTTTTGGATTTGTTAAAAAAATACAGGAGGGGAAAGTGGTCAAACAAATTTGGTCATGAGTTGGTAATTGAAGCTGGGTGATGGATACGTGGATCCACTGTACTATTATCGCAACCTTTATGTCTGAAATGATGTTTTTTAAAAAATATGTTTTTATTGTTTTTTTTTACAGAGGGAAAGGAAAGAGGACAGAGTTAGAAACATTGATGAGAAAGAAACTTCAATCAGCATCCTCCTGCACACCCCCTACTGGGAATGTGCCCGCAACCAAGGTACATGCCCTTGACCAGAATAGAACCTGGGACCCTTCAATCTGCAGGCCGACACTATCCACTGAGTCAAACTGGTTAGGGCTGAAATGATTTCTTTAAAAAGTTTCTTTAAAAAAAAAAAAAAAAGCAATGAGCCCTGGCCAGTTTGCCTCAATGGATAGAGCATCCTGAGTTTGATTCAGGTCAAGAGCATAGTGGTACCTTGATACACGAGTGCCCTAACATACGAGATTTTTGAGATACAAGCCATCGAGCGAGCAATTTTTGCTTTGAAATACGGCAACATTTGAGATAGGAGTAATCACGCGGATCGGCTGGCTGCTCACGACCTACCAGTTTACCGAGACTCGAGCGTCTCATAGTTTCCCACGCCTCAAGGTTAGGTTACGGAATGAATTAAACTCGTATCTCGAGGTACCACTGTATTTCTTTTGCAGGCTCCTCCTGGGGGGCGTGTGCAGGAGACAAGCAATTGATGTATTTCTCTCACATGGATGTTTCTCTGTCTTTTCCTCTCTCTCCCACTCTCACCCCTCCTCAAAAAAAAATGTCAACGAGAAATATGCTCAGGCGAGAATTTAAAAAAAGAAGTGAGAGCAAAGGTACCATCTCATGTTCACTATTATGGCTAACATTAAAAACAAACAAACAGCAAGTAAGTGTGGGCGAGGATGTGGAGAAACCTGAACACCCTTGTCAACATTGGTGGGAATGTAAAATGGTATAGCTGCTATGGAATATGATGGCTCCTCAAAAAATAAATAAAAACAGAATTGCCATATGATCTGGCAATCCCACTTTTGGATATACCCCAAAGAACTGAAAACAGTATCAAAGAGATATATGTTTTCATGTTCACTACAGCATGATTCATAATAACCAAAGGTGGAACAACCCAAGTATACACCAGTAGATGGATGGACAAACAAAATGTGGTATATACATACAAAGAAATATTACTCTTTCTAATAAAGTAAGTTCTCATGCATTCTACAACAGGGATGAACTTTGAGAATGTTATGCTGATGGAAAAAGCCAATTACAAAAAGACAAATACTACATGACTCCATTTACATGAGGTATCTAAAGTAGTGAAATTCAGAGAGATAAAAAATAGAATGGTATTTGCCAGTAGCTGGGGAGCAATAGGAAGTAGTTATGAATGGTTACAGGGTTTTAGTTTGTAAGAAGAAAGAGTTCTAGATACTGATAGAACAATGTGAATGGAAATTGTAAACACTACTGAACTGTACACTTTAAAATGGTTAAGATGGTAAATTTTTTATGTATTTACCACACTTGGAAAAAAAATAATGGCATCTATAAGCCTACCCACATAGCAGAAGCTCAGCTTATAGTGATAACAGGTGAATACCTGGCCATTAAGAAAACTGCAGAAAATCAGATTGATTAGTACTAGTTGCTTCAAATTATATAAACCTAAGCAACATAAATCACTTAAAAAATTCCTCAAATTTTATCTTACCCATTTCTTTCTTTAATTTTTCTTTCATTGATATTTAGAGAAAGGGAAGAGAGATAGAAACATCAATGGTAAGAGAGAATCATTGATTGGCTGCCTCCTGCATTCCCCCTACTGGGGATTGAGCCCACAACCTGGGCATGGGCCTAGACAGGGAATCAAACTGGTGATCTCTTAATTTCTAGGTTGAAGCTCAATTGCTGAGCCACACTGGCCAGGCCTTACCCATTACTTTCAGAGCAGAGGTTGACATACATATTTTGATAAAGGGCCAGATAGTAAATATTTTAGGGTTTAAAGTCTAAGAGGCAAAATTAAGGATATTATATAGGAAGTTAAAAGAAAAAGTCCACATTTTAAAATAAAATAAAAATAAGATAAGTGAGTACAATTTTTTATGGGGATAGTTAACATTCTACCTACGTGAGGTTCAAAATCAGTGTTTCTGTACATTAAAATCTATTGCAAAAGCTCAACTATTATTGCTGATCTATAATAAGATTTTGCCTATTTCATTTTACCTAAAATAAATATGGTGGCATATAGTTAAGGTCAATTGGCCTTATTCTAGTAACCCTCACCTACCCAGCAGATGCTAATGGGTAATCTTCAAGGAAACATCTTCAAAGAAGAATGAAGTTCTCTCTCTCTCTGAAGTGCTGCAGCACCTCAACTCCTTCCCAAAGGAACTGAAGAAGAACTAGGTCTTAAAGTGACACTCACCTTTGTTAGATAAAGGTGACAGGAAGGCCTCTTGCATTTGTGGTCCCTGGGATGAGGCTGTGTCTATCTCATGGTGGGTAGGGCCAATGTTGCTAAGCCAGCTCTGACTTCGTTGGACATTAGAGAGGCCAGCATCTATCTCAAGGTTTAAGAAACGGTCAGCTGATTGAGACTTTAACAGCTGCTCTCCCACTGCAAGGTAGGTCCAAAAACAAGAAAATGAAAATTTAAGATGCACACCCTGCCATTCCAATTCAGTTCTTTCAGCCTCTCTCCCCCAACTTGCTCAATATTAGAAGTTCAAAGCTAATTACTGTCCTACACTGCATCCCCTGCCCATAAATCAGGGCTGTGGGGCTGTAACAAAATGGACTGACTATATAATACCACCTATGAGTCATCTAATATCATCAAATCTTACTAGAACTAGGCAAAATTTTACTCTGTTTATCTTTGATGTGATTATCCTTGGTTCTAAGATGACATGAAGTTTCCAAATGCCATAGTTAAAGGCTTTTGTTTCAATTTTCTTAAGTGACAATTAGAACAGTCTTCCTTAAAAAGATCTGACTAAAAAAACTTTCACTTTTAATTTTTCTTTCACCAAAGTTCAGTTTCACTTTGTCCTCTCCTAGTTTGGAAGATGAGCTCTCAAAGATGCATTTTTCTCATTTCTCTGGAATGAGCTCTGCCAGGTAAGGAATAATTCCAAAACTCCTTCCCATATTAAGTGTGGTAGTTCTATATTCAGCCAATTCTCAACTTACTGAGAATCTGAGATAACAACGGCTATATTTATACATTGGATTTCAAGGTCACAAGTCTCTGAGACATAGGTTCTACTTTATTTACATGCTTGATCAAAATGGTGGATGATCCGATTTATATACAAAAACTTGGCTTTTCATTCCAAACTTAGGAATGAGAATACTTCTTTGAATATCAACTAAATGCAAAATGTCTAAGTTCCTGGAGTAAAATACCTTGACACAAGCTTGCACTACCTGTTCGGAGTTTGCCATTCTTGAAAGGAGAACTGAGAGAAGAGACTGGGATGATGGGAAGTGGCCACAGGAAATCTTTATGCAGTCTCTTCAGGGCTATCACAAAGTTGTCCACCCGGGCAGCTCGGGCACGCTCCTTGCAGAGCCAACTAATGAGTTCAAAGCCCAACTGGGCTGCAAAGCAACCCAGGTCCTTGAGCCGAACTTCTTCTAAGAGACGCCGAGCATGTCTCCAGAGCATCATGTCAATATACATGTTTTCTGCACAGTCGCTGTCTTTACTCCATCTGTAAGTGGGAACACAAGGAAGCTACAGAAAAATCTTTACTGGAAGACATCACATACTTTTACATAGTAGCACTGAGTGCGCTGATAGGGAGGTATAAGATCCAAGATTTAATTCTGATTGAAGAGGAGGATAAAGTATTAGATCTTTTCCTCCCTGTGATACACCAACCCGCTGAACAATGCCTGGAACTCAGCAGGCTTTTACAACATAATTGTAAAATGAATACATGGAATAGGAGAAAACAGGAGGCAAAGCCAAACCAGGAAAGAGGTGGTAACTGCTTGAAAAAAAGAAAGGGAGCACATAAATGCTATCTTTGAAAAGATCAAGGAAAAGAGGGAAGGAAATCAGATCAAAGAAACTAATGAGAAGAAAAGTGAAATGAAGTCTCTTAATATGAGTTATGTAAAAAATACAAATAAAAATAATTTAAAAAAAATAAATGACTTCACTAAATCCAGTGTATCATCCCTTACTCATGGGCGCTGGTGTGCTCACCTGGTATGTGGTGCTTCTGGAGAGAGGAAGCACTGGAGCAGGTGGCATGGACTCAAGTCTCAGCTCTGCACTCATTAGTTGTGTGAACATAATCAAGATTATTTTCTGGACCACTGTTTATTTTCAGATTCTTCACCTGAATCATGTGGGTAACAACAGTACCTACCCTATGTACCCTTAACAGGTGTTGAAAGAATTGAAGACCTACACATGTAAATGCCAGAACCATGCTTAGCACATAGTGAGCACTGAGTCTGCATTAGGATTTAAGTCCAGGGTATGGCTGAGAAGATTCTGTTTGCCCGACAGCTGTTTATAGGTTGCATTTCACGTGTATATAGCCCAAGATTGTGTGTATGTTGCAAGTGGGGGTGATATTAATAGCTCTGATAAGAAAAAGCAGTTAAATATCACAATAAAAAAGTTCAGTAAGCTCTATGTGCCAGGCACTGCAGACACAATACGAACATCATGGAAGGATTAGGGAAGAGGAAAAAACAGGAGCAAGAACATGCAACACATGAAGGAATCATGAACCTCACAAACGGGGAAATTCTATTTTATAATGTTCAGTATGAGTCCATAGCTGACCTCTCAGAAGCAATAGCCCACCCATGAGGGATGGAGGTTTCCATCTCCAGATGCATTACCTTGTTGCTCTCCCACTGTTTTAATGACTTCTCCAATCAAAGTCACAGGAGAGTCAAGCATATGAGGACTAAATTTTCTTTTTTTTGTCAAGAGATACAGTTGGAAAGGAGGATAAAACTGTTGACTGTAGGAAGGCTTTTAGATTACCTGCAGCTTTATTATCTTTCTTTTTATTCTATTTATCAAATAATTTAAAGTTAATTACATTCAGAACAGGTATATCGAGACCTACTCTAATACAAGGGGCAGAAACTGTAGAATTGAACTTTGGAAGAAAAAGGGAAGATTTCTGAGAATTGAAAAAGGAAGTACAAGTAGATCAAGTAGTTGTTTTCATGAGATCTGACTTTACAAATACCCTGAAATGCAAACTGTCACTCAACGCCCTAAAAGCATAACAGCTTTTCATTCTTTTACCTTTTTCCTGAAGGCCCAGATGGCATACTTAGTGTTTTCTGTAGGCTGAATTTACTAGCAGGTACGTTGTCAGCAGACTGGGACAAACTGATGCTGCGATTCCTGAAGAACTCAAATCCTCCGCTTGAACTGGGTTCCTGAGAGTGCACACAATGTGCAGGGCGGTTAGAGGGGATGCCACATGGGTATATGCCCAGAGAAGCTGCCCTATTTGCAACTAACCTGAGCTGTAGGTGTGGATGGAGGTGTCTCAGATTCTCCAGAGCCAATGGCTTTAAGAAATCGAATCATGTGCCGACATAAGTCCCACTTGCCTTGCTCCAGGGCTGTGTTGAACAGAAGAGTGGCATGTTGCCTGCTTACTGCTGGGACTTCCATATTCTACAAAAACAACCAAGGAAGACAAGCATTTTTTTATACTGCAAATAATTTGAAAAACTATGAGCAACTCTTTATCTCCATGGTTCCCTCAACCCAGAGGAGAAATGCAGCTGCAACACTGCAGAGGGCAGTTTAGCAGTAAAATTAAAGGAGCACTAGAAGTATCAGACAAGAAAAGCTGAGGTGCATGCTGTGCCATGTAACATTAATTGGTTACTGAACTCCCACTACATGCCAGATCATTATATAAACCTCACACACACTTTTGTTTCTCCTAGTGAATCATTCCTATTTTACAGATGAGGAAACTGAATTAAGTAACTTGTTGAAACAAGAATAAAATCTAGATTTGCCAGACTTCAAAAAGCCAAGGTCTGTCTCCTGGGACAGCTTTCTAAGAATGGGACTTAAAAATTGTTGCTTTGGGCAGTAGTATTTAGTATCGTTACACAAACAGCATCCTAAATAATTCTTTCACAAATTTATTTGTTATCCCCACCCAAGAACATGTTTATTAATTTTAGAGAAAAAGGAAGGGAAAGAGAGAGCAAGAAAAACATTGATTTGAGAGACATGGATCGATTCCCTCCTGTACTTGCCCCGACTGAGATTGAACCTGCAACCTAAGTATGTGCCTTGACCAGGAGTCAAACCTGCAAACTTTTGATGTGCGGCAGTGGTGGGCAAACTCATTAGTCAACAGAGCCAAATACCAACAGTACAATTGAAATTTCTTTTGAGAGCCGAAAACCAACTTCTGTGCATGGGCCATGAAGTTTCAATCACACTGTATGTGCCCACCCACAGGTGACATTTTGTGGAAGAGCCACACTCAAGGGGCCAAAGAGCCACATGTGGCCCGCGAGCCACAGTTTGCTGACCACTGATGTACGAGACAAAACCAGAAATCAACTAACCCACACGGCCAGGGCTCTTCCACAAATTTAACCTTAATGCCCACTTTGACCTTTATGGAAAGGTGACTAACAGACAAGTTTAACTGTAATTAATCCACAGCAACTTAGGAATTCTGATAGAACAAAAGTTTCCAATTCCATTGCTTCAGAGATCACTGAAAGTCTAAGGAGTGAACTAAAAAAATAACGAATAGCTGCATTAATTTGTTTCTATTTTTATGACTCCATGGCTCTTTAAGATTAATCAAGGAATCAGAATTTCATGGCCATCCAGCAGATATTCTGGTGGAATATCTCTGGTTTTAATCAGTTGTCACAGTAGACAGGAAATCTGCTTCAGGCAGTCTGAATCCAGATTTATGGTTAGCTTCTTACATCAGCAACAGAATTTTGCAATCACTGAAATTTTACATCAGACACACAGGAACAACAACTATCAGAAGCAACCTTGTCAAATATATAATAAAGCACATTTTCTAGAGTCTCAAAGTACACATTATTTTGAGAACTGCAATGACTGTAATTACTGTGGCAAGCCTGAGACCTCTTAACTCTCTGTGGGGAGCCTCATATAAGGTGTTCTGTTATGATCCAGGCTCTAATCAGAGTCCCTGCATCAAGTCCACACTACAGTGAAATACCTATTAGGCTGGGGCGGCCCAGACAAACCCAGTAATATTCATCTTATATGTACTATAATACATATGACACTTCTTCAGTATTACTCAAAATAACATTATAAACTCATCAGTCTGTTTAAGGCCTATTTATGGACAAACAGGATTTTTATAACTCTACAATGTTACTATCAATGAATGCATAAATAAGTGGAACATGATGTTTCTCTGTGTCCGTTCCTCTCTGAAAATAAAAACAATTAAAAAAATCCTGCAATGTTCCTTTTTAATATTCAAAGAAATTTTGTTATTTGATAAAAATAAGTTCTTCAAAAGCAAAGATATAAACTGAATAGAAAACAGGATTGAATAAATTCCTTAAGCACAATCACAGTATCAAAACAGGACATTTCTTTTTCCTCAGAAATTTAAGATCATTAATTCTTGTACTTTTATAAAAAGAGAACTGTTACCTGTAAGATAATAAGGTAAGAGGCAGCTGTGTCCAAATCCTGAGCCATCAAACATTCCTCAAACAAGTCCTTGGGGTTTCCGACGGCTGCAAAAAGGTAGTTCCACAGGGCATACTCGGTCTTCCTGGCACAATGCACAACGGTCTGCAGGAAGAGGGGGAACTCGGTGATGAACTTCGCCACCGTGGGAAGGAGAGGGTCGGGAATGGGCTCCCGTGAGGTAGCTTCCTCTTCCAGCACTTCATGGAGCATGAGCTCCAGCACGTGAGGGAAGTAGGGTAACGTGGAGCAGGACTGGGCCAGGAGCAAGGCCTGCTCCCCGAGGTTCCTGACCAGCAGCTGACGGAGGATGTGGTGGAGGTAGATTTGCGAGGTTCTCTCCACGACACAGAAGGGGAAGAGCACCTCCAGCTGCTCCCTAGCACTGCTCCGAGTGTACAGAGAGTCGTAGAGCACAGTGTCATTGACAGCACCGAGGACTAATGCATCTTCAAACAGAACCGCCAGCGGGTAAATGTTGATGTGGAAAGGCAGCATGATCCGCTGGGACAAGAAGGAATGGGGCTTGCGATGGTCCCTGGGGAAAAGAGGGAGCCAAACTTTCATCCCTGCTCCTCCACAGCTCAGCCAGAGGGCCTCCAGAAGATGCCGCTTTTGTTTATTTGCTCGACACGTAGTCCATACATTTTCAACAGACTGAGCTAGTACAACAGGAGGACAGAATGGCAGCTGGAAAAGGAAACAAGAATCAGGTGGGGTTTTTTTTCCTATCAAATCTGTAGGTTAAGTTCCTAGGCACTAATTTCCCAAGATTTTTAAAAAGCATATACAACTTTTTAGGAAAATGACGGTAACTTATTTAGAACTAGAGGCCCAGTGCATAAAATTTGTGCCCAGGGGTGGGGGATATCCCTCAGCTCAGCCTGCACCCTCTCCAATCTGGGATCCCTCTCATAATTCAGGACTGCTGGCTCCCAACTGCTCGCCTGCCTGCCTTCCTGACGGCCCCTAACCACTTCTGCCTGCCAGCCGGATCATCCTGTAACTGTTCTCCCCTGCTAGCCTGTTTGCCCCTAACTGCCCTTCCCTGCAGGCCTGGTCACTCCTACTGCCCTTCCCTTCAGGCCTGGTCCCCCTCAACTACTCTCTCTGCAGGCCTGGGTCCCCTGCAACTGCCCTTTCCTGCAGGCCCAGTCACCCCCAACTTCCCTCCTCTGCTGGCCTGGTCACCCCTAACTTCCCTCCCCTTGCAGGCTTGATTGCCCCCAACTGCCCTCCCTTGCAGGCCTAATTGCCCACAACTACACTTCCTTGTAGGCCTGGTCCCTGCCAACTTCCCTCCCTGCTGGCCATCTTGTGGTGGCCATCTTGTGTGTTGGAGTGATGTCAATATGCATATTACTCTTTTATTATATAAGATAGAGGCCTGGTGCATGGGTGGGGGCCAGCTGGTTTGCCCTGAAGGGTGTCCCAGATCAGGGTGGAGGTTCCCGTGGGGCATGGGGCAGCTTGGGCGAGGGGCCTATGGTGGTTTGCAGGCTGGCCACGTCCCCTGGTGACCCAAGCAGAGGCCCTGGTATTTGAGATGTTTATCTTCTACAATTGAAACTTTGTAGCCTGGAGTGGAGCCAAGCCTCCTGCTTGTTCCATTGTGGCAGCCATTTCTGTTGGGATTTATTTATCTTCTATAATTGAAACTTTGGAGCCTTAAACAGAGGCCAAGACAGGCCAGGGCTGCAGAAGCTTGGCTTCCTCCATTGCTGGGGGCAACCCTAGCCTCCTGCTCTCTCCAGCTCTGTGGCTGCCACCATTTTTGTTGGGATTTATTTATCTTCTATGATTAAAATTTGTAATCTGAGGGGAGGCCTATGCCTGCCAGTGTGTGGAAAACTTAGCTTCCTCCATTGCTGGGGAAAACCAAGCCTCCCTCCTGCTCACTCCATGGCCACAGCCATCTTGGCTAGGGTTAATTTGCATACTTGCTCCTGATTGGCTGGTGGGTATAGCAGAGTGATGGTTAATTTGCATATCACTCTTTTATTAGATTAGAGTTAATAATGGTCCCCTGGCCTTTCAGAGTATGTGAATTGAAATCTAAAAACCAAAACATATGAACTTCACCAGTTTATACTATTTTCCCATTAGAATTTGGAAATATAGCCTAAGCAATAACATCTGGAGTATGGAACATTTATTATTATTTTGGGCCTTATCCTTCACCCTTCACAAATTGTTTTATACCCTAAGGCTTAAGACTAATTTCACCTAATTTCAAGTACTTTCTTAGTGTCCAAATCACAAGACAATACTCTTAAATTATTTTATTTCCACATCCTGATGCCATACATTCTTAATGTTCTAGACGATGTGCATTCACTCACCAATTTCCTCTGGTTTGGGTTACTGTCCTTCTCCCGGATCTGTGGACCTGACCGGTCTCTCTGCATCATGATAAGCTGCCCTGCAAGATTCAGCATAATGCTCTCTGCATCACGAGCCTGAAGAAAAAGAAATTGAATCCGTACTAATTTTTAGGTATGTTTTCAGCATTTTCTCCCCAACCCTAAGATTTACAATTTAAATGACCAACAATATTTATTGAGTGTGTACCTGTGTAGCCATTCTGTTAGGCTCTGTGGGTATGTACAGGAAACTTTCTGACTAAAGTAGGAAATGCCTAACACAATGTAATTAATGAACATGCAAATGAATATAAAATTGAGGGCTGAGCTGAATTAACTTGGAAAAACTAAGAGATCTTCAGAAGTTCATAAAAATGAGAGTTCAATTCAGTGATCTAGGAGGCAAAGCTAGAGAAGGTCTGAAGCATGAGGAAGACATACATGGGTAGGTGGGAAAGGTTTGGCACTCTAGTTGAAGAACAAATGTAAATTACATGTTTAGGCTGGAATAATTCTTTTGGGAAAGTGAGAACAATCTGTCTAGATTAGGGATATTATGAGAAAAACAGTGGATGGTAACAAACGTTCAGTGTAAAGAGGAAGAGTAATTTGACTAAAAAAAAAAAAACCAAAGCAAAAACAACAAAAAAACAAAAACTGCCACAAAACAAAAGTTTACTGATATTCTATACATAAAAGGTAGAAAAAGAGAACTGAAGCAAATTTTATTTTCTTCAGCTGAACCCATGCATTCAACATTTTCTAATGATAATATTACAATATGAAAGAACAGGTGATCACAACAGCATTTTCAGGCAATTTTAATGAACTCTTCAGAAACCTATAACCCAAAAGAAGGGACAACCTGTATCCTTTAAACCCTAAATCTAAAGGAACCCTACACAACTCTTACCTACCAAAATCCCTGAAAGAGAGTTTCAAAGAGCTCCCTCTCATGGGGGAGGCATCTCAATGTTGAATGTCCTCACTGCTAGCTTTTAAAAAATCTTTAATATTAATGAAGCCATGCTTTGCTATAGCAATTTTGGTCTTGCCTCTGTGCAAGATGTATTCTGTCTATTTCCCATTATAGTTCAACCTCAATCTGTTCTTTACCAAGTTAGATATCTCCTCTTTGTGAAATGCCCTCTTAAAACAGGGCACCTAGTACTACTCATGCTACTGATTGCCTATCATATCTGAGATATCAGGAGTCCCTTTTTTTCTAGTATGAAAATGGCAAACATATTAAAAGTATGGAGAATAGTAAAATGAAACCCCACATTCCAATCATCCTAATTCATAATTATCAAGATTTTGTTGTATTTGTTCTATCAATCCCTTTTATAAAATTTATTTTGACACAGTATTTTTAAAGATAGCATGCCATGGCAGAGAACGAACCAAGATGGTGGCATAGGTGAATACCTAAACTGCTGCCTCGCACAATTTTAAAACTACAACTAAAAGACAGAATGCACATCATCCAGAACCACAGGAAAGTTGGTTGAGTGGAAATTCTACAACTAGAAGGAAAGAGAGGGGCTCACGGAGACTCAAAGAAGCTGCAAAAAGCTGAAGTACGGACATGCACGCATGGAGAAAACAGGCAACAGAGTACCTGGCTGGCTTTCTATGGCGGGAGGGAGACTCAGACTCCCAACTGCACTGAACCCCCTTAACCTACAGCACTGAAACCCAGGGATGAGCAAGACTCATACGGGGGGAACCTGGACAGTGAAAAGGGAGGAGTGCCCGGTAATTTAGGGAGGCCGTGAAAGGGCAGAGGTCTGGGAGTGCGCATGCCAGCATGCCACTGTGCCTAGAAGACGGGACTGCTGATTGTACCCCTGGCTTGCTTGAGTGGACAGGAGACAGAGGCTCCCAACTGCGCCACTTCTAACTCCACTAAACCCCAGTTTTGGGTGAGATCCTGGGGATCCAGATGCATACAAATCCTGGAGAGCAGGGGAGCCGGAAAGGCAGTGGGCTAGAAAGACACACACACGCGTGCGCACAGGAAGGCTTCAGTGATTATGGAGAGACACTTGAGATCAAGGGGCCGCATACGGCGGGGCTGACTGGAAGTTAAAGCACTCTGAGACTCCACTTATCCAAGCTCAACAGAGAGGCTTTTGAGGTTTTCCAAGTCTTGTATCATAAGGCTGATTCCAACACAGAAGTTCTCCCAGCATAGTGAAAATGTGGAGACATAGGAACAGATCAAAAACAAAAGAAATGGAGGAAAACAAATGACTGGATATCGAGTTCAAAACCACAGTTACAAGGTTTTTCAAAAATTTCCTAGAAAAGATGGATAAATTTCATGAGAACTTTTTCAAGAGGAGATGAAAAAGAACTAACTAGAAATAAAACATACACTGACTGAAATAAAAATATTATACAGAGACCTAACAGCAGACTAGAGGATCACAAGAATCAAGTAAAAAGTTTGAAATATAAAGAAGCAGAAAACACTTAACTGGAAAAGCAAGAAGAAAAAAGAATAAAAAAAATGGGAAGATAGTGTAAGGAGCCTCTGGGACAACTTCAAGCACACCAACATCAGAATTATGGAGGTGCCAGAAGAAGAGAGAGAACAAGATACTGAAAACCTATTAGAAGAAATAATGACTGAAAACTTCCCACATCTGGTAAAAGAAATAGACTTACAAGTTCAGGAAGCACACAGAACCCCAAATAAAAAAAATCCAAAGAGGACTATACCAAGACACATCATACTTAAAATGCCAAGAGCAAAAGACAAAGAGAGAATATTAAAAGCAGCAAGAGAAAAACAGTTAATTACCTACAAGGAGCACCTCTACGACTGTTAGCTGATTTCTCAACAGAAACGATGCAGGCCAGAAGGGAGTGGCAAGAAATTTTCAAAGTGATGAATAGCAAGAACCTACAACCAAGATTACTCTACCCAGCAACGCTATCACTCAGAATTGAAGGGCAGATAAAGAGCTTCACAGATAAGAAAAAACTAAAGGAGTTCATCAACTCCAAACCAGCATAATATGAAATGCTGAAAGGTACTCTTTTAGAAGAGGAGGAAGAAAAAGGTAAAGATGAAAATTATGAACAACAAATACATATCTATCAACAAGTGAATCTAAAAATTAAGTGAATTAAAAATCTGATGAACAGAATAAACTGGTGAATGTAATAGAATCAGGAGCATAGAAAGGGAGTGGAGTGACAATTCTCAGAGGAAACGGGGTGAGGGGGTGCAGGGAGAGACTGGACAAAAATCATACACCTATGGATGAGGACAATGTGGGGCGAGGTAAGAGTAGAGGGAGGGGTGGGAGCCAGGTGGAGGGGAGCTAAGGGGGTAAAAAATAGAAACAAATGTAATAATCTGAACATTAAATATTTATTAAATAAAAATAAAATAAAAAATGAAACTAAAAAAAAAGATAGCATGCCATTTTATCCCTATACACTTAACCTGTATTTCTAATATATATGAATGTTTGCTTACATAATCATAATGTCAGTATCACATCTAATAAAACTTTCAATTCTTTCTTAGTGTCATTTCTCAGTCCACACTTAAATATTTTTATTTGTTTTAACAGTGTCTCTTTATAGTCAGTGTGACTCAGGATACACATTACATTTATCTGTTATGGCTCTAAAGTCTAATTTAGAAGAGTCTCCTCTTAACTATACTTTTCTCTCCCGTGTCATTAACTTGTTCTAGCTGGCCTACAGAATGTTCTACATTCTGTTTCCTGTGGTGTTAAAACTAAAATTCCCTGTATCTCCTGTGAATGGAAAATGACTTTATACAATTTGGGTTGAATGTTTTTGGAGTAATTCTTTATGTTGCATCACCTGGGAAGCATGCCACACCTTACTCTCCCACTTTAGTGATAAGATTTATTAAGACTAAGGTATGACCACCTCATCCTTTCACTGTAAAGCCCCCACCAACTTTCTGTCTGATGATTTCATCTAATAATAACTACTGCCTGAATCAATTATTACCTTGGGCAACTCTTTAATTCTTACATTCCTCCCACATCTTTTACCTAGAATTCTTCTGTAAAACAGAACTTTTCCTTATCAACTAAAACTATCTGGTTACCATGACATATAATTTTTTAATTTAATAAATCTTTATGGTTCATATTATTATAATTGTTATCCCCTCCCATTGCTGCCCTCCACCCCGTTCCCACCCCACCCTCTGCCCTTACCCACCCCCCATTGTCCTCATCCATAGGTGAACGATTTTTGTACAGTCTCTTTCTGCACTCCCCAAACCCTCCCCGCAAAGAACTGTCAGTCCACTCTATTTCTATGTCCCTGATTCTATTATATTCACCAGTTTATTCTGTTCATCACATTTTTTATTCACTTGATTTTTAGATTCACTTGGTGATAGATATGTATTTGTTGTTCATAATTTTTATTTTTACCTTTTTCTTCTTCTTCCTCTATTTAAAGAATATTTTTCAGCAATTCATATAATACTGGTTTGGTGTTGATGAACTCCTTTAGCTTTTTCTTATCTATGAAGCTCTTTATCTGACCTTCAATTCTGAATGATAGCTTTGTTGGGTAGAGTAATCTTGGTTGTAGGTTCTTGCTATTCATCACTTTAAATATTTCTTGCCATTCCCATCTGGCCTGAATAGTTTCTTTTTCTTTTCTTTTCTTTTTTTTTTTTTTTACGGGTTGGCCAGTGATTTTTTTTTTTAATTAAATCTTTATTATTCAGATTATTACATTTGTTTCTCTTTTTTCCCCTCCATAGCACCCCTCCACCCAGCTCCCACCCCTCCCTCTGCCCTTAGCTCCCTCCCATTGATCTCATCCATAGGTGTATGATTTTTGTCCAGTCTCTCCCTGTACACCCCTCACCCCTTCCCCCCTGAGAATTATCAGTCCACTCCCTTTCTGTGCTCCTGATTCTATTATATTCACCAGTTTATTCTGTTGATCAAATTTTTAATTCACTTGATTTTTAGATTCACTTGTTGATAGATATGTATTTGTTGTTCATAATTTTTTGGCTTTTACCTTTTTCTTCTTCCTCTTCTTAAAAGAGTACCTTTCAGCATTTCATATAATACTGGTTTGGAGTTGATGAACTCCTTTAGCTTTTTCTTCTCTGTGAAGCTCTTTATCTGCCCTTCAATTCTGAATGTTAGCTTTGCTGGATAGATTATTAATGGTTGTAGGTTCTTGCTATTCATCACGTTGAATATTTCTTGCCACT
>JAAGEH010002228.1:0-37171 GCA_011751065.1 Lasiurus cinereus | reverse complement strand
CATCTCCTTTTGGGTCTCACTAAATTTATCCATCTTTTCTAGGATATTATTGAAAAACCTTATAAGGGTGTTTTTGAACTCTATATCCAGTCATTTGTTTTCCTCCATTTCTTTTGTTTGTGATCTCTTCCCTTGTCTCGGCATTTTCACTATGCCGGGAGAACTTCTGTGTTGGATTCAGCCTTATGATACCAGACTTGCAAAACTGCAAAAGCCTCTCTGTTGAGCTTGGGATGGGTGGAGTCTCAGGGCTTAACAGATACCTTGCCTACCAGTCGGCTCCGCCCTCCATGGTTCCTGGGTCTCACATGACTCTGGGTAATCACTGGAGTGGTTCCTGTGTACGTGCGTGCAGTGTCTCTAGACCGCTGCCTTTCTGGCTCCCCTGCACTCTGAGACCATATTATCTGGGTTCCCAGGGTTTCGTCTGAAACTGGGATTTAGTGGAGTTAGAAGTAGCGCAGTTGGGAGGGTCTATCTCCTGCCCACTCGTGGAAGCCAGCAGCACAATCAGCAATCGGTCCTCTGCATGCAGTGCTGTGTGCTCCACCAGACTTCTGCCCTTTCACAACTCCCCTAAATTCCCGTGCACTTCTCCCTTTTCACAGTCCAAACTGCCCTGTATGAGTCTCGCCTGGACCTGGGGCTCAGCGCTGTAGGATAAGGGGCTCAAAGCAGTTGGGAGTCTCCGTCTCCCTCTCACCGGAGAAAGCCAGCCAGGTACTCTGGCACCAGCTCTCTCCACAGGCGTGTCTCCATACCTCAGCTTTTTTGCAGCTCCTCTGGGTCTCTGTGAGCTCCTCTCTTTCCTTCTAGTTGTAGAATTTCCACTCAGCCAGCTTTCCTGTGGTTCTGAATGCTGTCTGTTCTGTCTTTTAGTTGTAGTTTTGAAATTGTTGTGCAAGGCAGTAGTGTAGGTATTTACCTATGCCGCCATCTTGGATTCTCTCTGCCATTTTTTCTTTAAACTCCTTTCCATTACACCTTTTGAGTGTGCCATAGATTTCCTGCTGTGATCCTAACTAGTGCAGGGCTCACTTCCTCCTTTCCCTTTCCCCACCCACTCAGTTCTCCCAAAGCAAGAAATTCCATAGGTTTCCTGTATGTATGCACATGCAACATAAAGGAATATGTTTTATATTCCTATCACCATTATTTACTCAAATTGTAGCACACTATATGCTGGGGAAGTACTGTAGTGGTTGTTTTTTTATGTAATAATATATTCAACAAATCACTTTCAAGTACAGTGGTACCTCGAGATACGAGTTTAATTCGGTTCATAACCTTGAGGCGTGGGAAACTATGAGACGCTTGAGTGGCGGTAAACTGGTGGGTCTTGTGAAGCTGGCCAATCCGCGCGATTACTCCTATCTCAAATGTTGCTTGTATTTCAAAGCAAAAATCACTCACTCTACAGCTCATATCTCAAAAATCTCGTATGTTAGGGCACTCGTATCTCGAGGTACCACTGCAGTATATAGAGATTTACCTTACTCCTTTTCCTGGCTTCATTATATTCCATTTAATGGAGGTACAATCATAATTTAGTCAGTTTCCTATGAATAGACATTGAGGTTGTTTCCCGTCATTTGCTCTTACAAAACATTGCTACAAAAACAATCTTGTACATGAGTCATTTCTCCTTATTTTATGTAGGAGAAAAATGAAACTGAAAAAGATTAAGTTGCCTGAGGTCAATTCCTTGCAGAGCACATGTCACAGTGACTTGCAGAATGGATCTGAATTTTGCTGAAAGTCTTCCCACCAAAATTTACTGCTCTTCTTAAATGTCCACCCTTATGCTTTCATTCCCAGGGTAGTTATAAGAATGGATTCTAGAGCCCCAGTTCCATGGTATGTTTCTTGGTCTATTAATTGGCTGTGTGACCTGGGACAAGTCATTTAGCCTCTCGGTGTCTCTATTTTCTCACAGATAAAATGGTTTCTACCTCAGTGTTGCTGAGACCATTAAGTGCTTGGAACAGTGCCTGGCATATAGAAAGATCCATATAAGCACTATAAGATCCATATTGGTGTTATCATTCCTTTGGTTTGATAACACCACATTAGCATTGAAGCACAGCAAGAGAGACTTAACTCATTGTGTCTCATCATTAGTTTATCTTTTAAACTGAGATCATCAAATTTTTTTAAGAGCAGATGTGGATGAAGAAATTAGAGAACTAGGGATCTAAAGTGGTTCTAAAATAGAAGGGAGTTCCTAAAGATAACTTTGCCCACTTCACAATTTCATTTTGGTTTTCCTGTACTACCAATAGATTTAGCCTCGGGGTGCCCCAGTGATATTACTTATAATGCACAGTTATGGAAAACAACGGGATGAAGGAAGTAACTTGCCCATAACCACCAGCAAAGAATGCAGACTTCTCTGCTTGTCCTTTCCTTCTCTCTTTTTTTCTTACTCTCCTGGCTTGTTCATCTTGAGCCTCCACCTCAGAGGTATAGAACTCTAAATCTAGCAATCATTAAGGTTGGAAAGGTGAAATGATATATGAAGCCATCACCTTGGAGTTGGTGTCTGGGCATCCTTCTGGGACAAGTGGAAAAAACAAAAGCAACCTTAAGAAAGATCCCAGAAAGAAAGGGAGGTGAATGTCATTTGTACACAGCCCTGCTTCACCCTCATCTCTCTTGCTTCTTCCCTTTTGCTCTGTCATTCATCCAAATATTCAATTATTTAGTGTATATATTGAGCACCTACTGTCGGCCAGGCACTGATATCTGCACTTTCCTAGTAACTGCAGGGCTTTCTACAGATCTTTTTTTCAAATCTCCTAGGAGATCCCCAAAGATCCCTTCCCAAAGCCTTTAAAAGCCATCATGTTCCTATGTTAGATTCGCCCTCTTCAACCACAGGCAACTCATCAAAATAGTAGGAACAGCTGAAGATGGAAGACTCTGTAGTTTCTGTTCTCTGCTCAACTTCCCCTATTTTTTTTTCCCAAGGGAAATCTTAAGGAGGATCCAGGTACAAGTGGGGCTTCAGCAAACTGTGGAAGATCATCCCTACACAGGGAGGGCTCAGCTCTAGTTCTGGCGAGCCATTGAGGTCAAAACTGGGGTGTCTCCCATTGACTAAGTTCCCTTCAAAAGAAGGTTGAGTTTAAGAGTGAGTTTGAGGTGCACAGAGGGACCTTCAGAGGAAAGGAAGCAAAAGAGAAATGACACTTTTCTGCCAAACTGTTTCTGACAATTCAGCATAGCACCTTTTAAGGTGGCAATAGTATCATCACTCTGTGATAGAAAATTATTTTACTACAAAACAGGGATGACAAAAGGAAGGTCCAGGGGGTGGTATGGTGGTGTCTGATTTGGCTTTTACATTAAATTCTGCAGATAGAGCAATGTAGATGCTTACCATGAGTTGGTAGCCCTGTTTAAGTATCCTTTCTACCTCTTTTTCACTGGTAGATGGTTTCTATAAAAATGTGGGTGCAGGACCAGGAAAGGGGGAAATCAAGAGAAGAAACAAGCAAATATTGAGGTTTTACCCTCGTGCTGTCAGAGGCAACTTTCAGTTCTGAAAGAATAAAAAAATATTCTTCTCAGAGTTACACAGCAATCATTGGAAAGAACATAAAAATCTAGACCTCTAATCTTCTTTATTTCCTTCAGAAAATCTGTTGTAATTAAAGACCGTGGTAATTTAAGCAGGCCTGCAGGTTGTTTGAACTACAAAAATAAAAAAGACAAGAAGAGAAAGAAGAAATAAATCATTTGCAATGAATTGATAAGTAAAGGGTCAAATGGTTAGATTTATCTTAGAAGTAACCCATAGTAAGGCTATTGTATCAAAAAGGGAAGTACTATTAGTATCAGTGCTTCTCAAAGTGTAATCCGTGCATTTGAGCCAATCCACAAACTGTTATTGGTCTACAAAGGCCTACTTGTCCGGTCCTTCATGAGATACCAAACTGTGGACCATAGAGATGCCTTTATATGTAAACACTAGAATCCTGGTGCACGAAATTAGTGCACGGGTGCAGTTCCTAGGTCTGGCCGGCAATCAAGGCCAATCAGGTTCCCTACCTCCCCACTTCTCCACCTCCTCCTTCCCTCACCACCCACATGCTGCCACCTCAGCACCTAAGAGCTGGATGGTGGCCCTGACCCCTGCTACTACTGCTGGTTGCCATTTGCGGGCTGATAGGCGGGGTAATTGGGCCCCTGCTTGCAATTGCTTTGGCCTGGTGCAGCCCACTCACCTGCTCCACCATCCCTCCGTGGTCCCATTCTTGTCAGGGATCATGGGGGCTGGCTGTGCCTCCACTGCTGCCCGCTGCCAGTGCTGCAACGCTGACACCTGCCATGTTTTGTGCTGCCTCCTAGTGGCCAGCGCATGTCATAGCAAGTGGTCGAACTTCCGGTTGACGGACAATTTCCATATTAGGCTATATTATATAGGATGATTTTGTATGAGTGGGGGATATATTTTTTAAGTATAAACTGTTGAGCCAGATGTTCAAAACAACTTGGGTTTGAAGCCACAGATTTCTGTTAACCCCTAGACAATAGTTTGATTCCTCAGGACAGATAGATATGGCTCCTTTTCTCCTACCACTTGAGAAAGTTGGTTGATTTTGCCATGATCTGCCTGCAACTGCCTTTCACTACTTCCTTTTCTTTTGTGGCAATTTTCTAGGTAGATAGGAAGTGCCCTATACCCGAGCCCCCTGGAGCTCCGGTTTCAGTTACAATCGGAAGTCAGTGTCCACTGATAGGCAATAATTTATGATTACTTATGTTTTGCTTAGACAAATCCTAAAATACATTTTTCTTTGAGATTTGTGTAAAGTATTAGGAACCCAGGACTTTACCTACTTAGTGGCTGTATGACTTTGGACATAGGACTCTCAACTTTCATTTGTCCTAAGAAAACTGGGGAAAACCCTACCTATTTTAGCAAGTTGTTGTAAGGGGTTAAGTGAAATAATTTATGCAGAACAGCCCAGTGTAACATAGCAGATTTCCATATGTGTTAATTTCTTTTTGGATAACTGGGTTAGAGTGTAGGAGAAGAATGGATGCTAGGTAAAGAAGGAAAAGACAGGAATCAAAGGAAATAACCTTGGATTGGCAATCTGTCATCCATTTCAGTCAGCTGGCTCAGGATATTTTTATCCCATCACATGAAGTAACTTGCATGTTTTACGTGATTCATGCTATGGAGAGGAAACTGCTCTAGCTTGCTCCCCTGTGCCCAGCGATTTAGTATCATAGGAGTGTGCCCAGTCACTTTGTGAGGACCATTCAAGCCCCCCACAAGGACAAATGTCTAACAGAAGTGTCAGCCTTCAAAGGTTCACACTCCTAATTAATATCCAAATAACTGAGCCGCATCCCCTCATTCGCCTGTAAGAAAGCTAGCCTTGATTTCTCCTCCTCAAGGATTTCTGGAAATTGCTAAGGAATGCTTACTTCAGGTAACCAACCACCTGGGGCCTCAGTGGCAGGACAGCTTATCTTTCCTCACAACAAAGAACAGATTCTCACATTTAACCCAGTTTTACTAAGGAGATGTGGGACTAACACAAAGAAATAGCAATACAGAAAAGAAGAATATGAAACTGGACTCTCCAAAACTTCTCCTACTCGGACCTCATAGGAAAGATATCTCCCCTCATCCCTATCTTGCAGCCATGTAAGAAGGATCAATTTACCTACAGACTAGAATACATTGACCATGACTGAAAGAAAACCCAGTCTCAGGGATACAATTCTACTCATAGAAAACACAGCCATTTTATATAATCAGTGCCTTATGTATAGTGCCTTGTGTGAATGTAGCAGGTGCTCAATAAATACTTTTTTTCAGTGAATGAATAAATAAATGAATCATCTCAACCTTTCCATTGCAGACTAGAACCTTGGTTTTACATGATTAAAAAGATAATTAAGTCCTCCCCCGCAATTATAATGGAATAATAATCAGCCATAAAAAAAGTTAGAATATTGCCCATTCATGACAACATGGATGGACCTTGAGGGTATTAAGTAAAATAAAATAGTTGGTAGAGAAAAGTTCAGTCGAAGATAAGATATGGGAGCCAAGTTGAAGATGAAAGATTCCTGTCTGGTATTGATGTAAAACATGAGTGAGGCTGCACCTTAGAACCTAGGTACTGCTAGAAGAGCTGAGTTGGAAGGGAACTCAAGTCATTTTGTTCCATCCTCACCCCATCACCAAAAGAAGTGACTAGTTTGAAAAATTATAGAATCTTAGGATCAGAAGGAGACCATAAAGGCTCATCTCTTAATGGAAGAATACCTTCTAGAGTACCTTGAAAAATGGCAATTCTAAGCTATGTGAATACAGGAGTGGGCAAAAGTAGGTTTACAGTTGTGAGTATGAGAAATACAGAGTTTGTTCTTATACTAGAGGCCCAGTGCACAAAACTTGTGCACTGGTGGGGAGCAGGGATTTGTTCCTCAGCCGGCCTGTGCCCTCTCACAATCCGGGACCCCGTAGGTAGGGTCTCTAGACCTGGCTGGTGATCAGGATCTATTTTGCTTTCCTTCCGCTGCTGCTGGCAGCTGGCCTGCCCTTGCCGCTGCCACTGCTTGCCATCTGTGCAGTGCTGCTCCCCCGCCCCCTGCCCCACCACCAGTCATCTCCCTCTGTAGGTTGCAATCGCCTGGCTATCCTGGGCCCTCTGCAGGGCGATCGCTGGCCAGCCCTGCACACCTGCCACGATGTCACTGGCCGGTGGCCTGGACCTCCCTCTGTGGGGCGATCAATTGTGGGACCCCCAGATTGATCACCCCGCAGAGGGAGGCTCTGCCTACCCACTGTAGCACCATCAGCTGGGTGACCTGGGCCTCACTCTTTGGGGTGATGGTGGGGTGATGGCGGGGCTCCCCCTGACCAATGGCATCACACCCACCTTGACTGGCCTGGCACCAGTGCGTGTCATAATGTGGTCATCCAGAAGGTCATCTGCACAGTCGTTCTGCTGTTTGGTCATTTGGTTGATTTGCATATTATGCTTTTATTATAAATGATTACTTATTAATTATTGCATTATATATTTGTATTATTTATCTTATTATTATTTCATACCTTTCCTTATGATTTATCTTTTAGGTAATGATTGCTGGTAATTTAACCTACTTTTGCCCACCCTGTATATCCAGCAACCAGGAGATTAACCTTTGATGAATAGCTCTAGTTATTAGTGAGTTCTTTCCAGTTCTTAGACAAAACTCTACTTCAGTGTAAGTATACACACTGAACGTGACTTTCATGACTTGGCTTAACACTTCTGTAGGTGAAATACACCCAGCTCTTTCAGGTATTCCTAGTCTATGGTGGTTTCCAACCCCATCACCATCTTGGGTGCCTTCCCCAGGTCTATTCCTATCTAATAATGTCCCAATTAGCAAGTGGGGATCAGAATAGAACAAAATACTCCACATACACGCTGTTCTAGACATAGTAGACACAGCAAGACTATTTATTTCCAGTTCTGAACAGTATCCTACTATCAGTGGTGCTAAAGTTCTTCTTAGCTATTTAGAAATTAGATTTCAGTTGGACCTACATTTGTAATTGTGGCACATTTGTAGTTCATGAGTAGGATATCACTCATATTACTTTATATTATGCTTTCTTTTCCCATTAACTCCTAACAAACCAAGCTTCCCTCCATCTAAAGTGGGTAAATCAAAAGCAATACTTTAATTTCTACCTTCTTGATCTTGACCTAGAGACTCAACCTGGTATTTTTTAATGAGAAAATTCTCATATATGTAACTGAATATTCTCCTTGCTGTATTCATCTTCATATAGCATAAGCCATTCTATTATGTCTTCATCCTAGTCACCAGTAAGAGAGAGGTACACAGAAATAAGAGAATTTTTTTAATAGTTGCTTTGTCAGCCCAGCCTATTTTTCCAACCATATTAACTTATTCACATGGATATAAATGCAACCCTTTGTGATGTGTTGTGATAAAAATCAAGATAACCTGTGCTTATGACATCTCTCTGAGCTACCAAACTAGTAATGCTACTTAAAAGGATGTAGGGTAAGTTAGTCAAGTTACTCCACTTCTCTAACCTATTTCCTTACCTATAAAATGTCAGTATTTGCCCTACTCTCTTTACCAGCTTTTAATTAGTAAGGCTCAACTAGTATAAAACTTCTGAAAATGCTTTGCAAATTTTAACTTGCCACAGAAATCTAAATGATGATGATGATGATTTGTTACTAATGCTGAATGTGAGTGACTCAGGCCTGACTTGCTTCTCTTAATGCTGTTTGTAATGTCTGTGAGTCCACCAGTTTCTGATTCAATACCGAGTCTGGGTTTCTCCCTGTTGGACCTATCTCCTCCAACACATGCCATAGATTCATACTCAGATTGTGGTTCTCTTGCTTCCTTCTGTTGTCATTTTCAGTTTCAGACCCAGATACACATCAGGGCTTGTTGCATGATGCCCAGTTCCCTTGTGAGAATTCCACTCCTGGGCAGGGTCTTCAACTCAGTACCCAGCTGGGTGTCTAATACCCAGGGACACCGAGTTTGTTAGATGAATGACTGAATAACTGAATGAAAGATGAAGGAAGGCCGCTTTCATTCTCATTTTTGTATCTTTACTGTGTTTCTATTCTCTCAAAAACACAGACAGACAAATACATACAGAAAGCAACAGACAGACAGGTGGCCTGTTAGATAGGTAGGTAGGTAGGTAGACTGACAAGAAGGTTGAATGAAATCCTATATAGGAAAGCATGTTTTAAATGTTCTTGTCATACCATTGTTCTCATTCAAGGCTGGTTTTCACCAGATACTCACTGGCCTGGTGGCATCATTGTTAGGGATAGAACTGCCCCCAGCACTCTGAGTGCTATACCACCCAGGCTATCTCCTGAGACTTATCCTTCCCACAAAACACCCTGATATTCCCACAACCTAACAACCCAGGAGTAACCACAAGCTTCCAGGACGATTCCCTAGCATTTGGAATAGTGTGCATTCAGATTGGCCACCGCCACTGCCCGGCAAGATCAATATCAGCCCTGCCCCCATTACTTATCTACTCTTTACCCATCACTGAACATCTCCCACGTCCAGGGCATTTCTCATTTTTTCTCTACTCTCTTGTGCTTCTCCCACCCAGGCAGAGCTCCCACCTACTCTGAATTCCTTTGAGTCTTATGGTCTGTTTCTACTCATCAGATACTTAATTGTACCTGGCCTTGTTTCTTTCATACAACTTTTCCTGTAGGTAATGTATTTCCCCAGCTCCCATGAATTCCTCAAGCTGGAGCAGATCTAATACAGACTGTGTAATACATCTCCTACAGAGTTAAATGGGGGTTGAAAGTTCTAAGACAGAATCTGATAGAGCCTGTTCCCTACAACAGCCCTGAAAGGGAGGTGATGTTGTCAGGATAGTGCAATGAATCCCCAGTCTCGACGATGAACACTCAGAACAGCAGAGCCTCTGTCAGCTTGGGCTGGAACTTGTTTTGCCTCTCTGGGACCATAGCCTGGAGCCTGTTAGGCTGACATTTCCTAACAGCTTTCAAATGTCACATTCCAGCATCCAGCACGCCTTGTTCCTTATTTCTTTTCATTTTAGAACATCAAAGAAGTTTTTGTGCTTGAAAAAAACCCCTCTTCCTCCCTCCCTTTGAATTTTCTGCTTTCAGGAGGGTGGTGCTGGAGGACAACTCCCCAGGGTACTGCTCGAAAAGACTGAGTGGCTCATCCCATCACATGTACTGTCACATGCCCCGTGGCAGCCCAGTCATGCACTGTGTGCAGACACAGATGCGGACATTTGGTTAAGCAGGCAGGATGCTGGCAACCCCAGTGTTTTTTCAAACTTTCACCTAATAAACTCATCTTTTAGTTTCTCTTCAGAGTCCCTTAAAAACTCAGGTGAAACTTTGCACCTGACATAAGGGGAAAAACCTGGGTTGCACATATAAAAATTTTGGCAAAAATACCACTATATTTGATATTTGAGTGACTTTTTAAAAAACATTTTTAAATTTATTTCAGAGAGGAAGGAAGAGGGAAAGATAGAAACATCAATGATGAGACAGAATCATGTTCCCTACTGAGGATTGAGCCTGAAACCCACCAGAAGTTCAACTGTGACCTCCTGGTTCATAGGTTGATACTCAATCACTGAGTCATGCTGGCCAAGCAATGACTTTTGATTTTCAATAGACAGACAATACAATTCTAAATTTCAAAATATTAAAGAAGCTTTAGAACTTGAATAAGATAATTTAATTTAATACATTAAGGTGCAAGTATTATTTTTCAGATTTAAAATGTGAAATGTGTTGCCCTGGCTGGTGTGGCTATGTGAATAGAGCAACGCCCCTCACACTGAAAGCTGGCAGGTTTGATTTCTGGTCAAGGGCACGTTCCTGGGTTGCAGGTGCTAACCAGGGCCCAGTCAGAACACATGCGGGAGGCAACCATTCAATGAATCTCTCTCACATCAATGTTTCTCTCTCTCTCTCTCTCTCTCTCTCTCTCTCTCTCTCTCCTCACTCCAGTCTCTCTTAAAAAAAAATCAATGGAAAAAATATCCTTAGGTAAGGAGGCTAACAACAACAATAAAAAATGTTAAATGTGTTTTTAAAACCTTTCAAATACAGAAAACATATAAAGAAAATAAAAGTTCCTAATAATCTCATCACATCAACAGAGACAGTTACTGTTAGTACCATTCTAATTTTAGTTGAAAAAGCAAAGGAGAAGAAGGAAAGGGGAAAAAGGGAGTATGATTTTTTAGATTTTCTTTACAAATACATAAAAAGAATATAATGTAAATATACAAATCACGAAGACTAATTAACTTTCCTTTTTTCTTGACAGGTTATTTCCAGTTTTGGGCCTCTAGATAATACATACTGTATCTATTTTTTTCACATAATACATATTTCACTTTAATCTACAGATTTCGTTTAGAAAATCCTTGGAAAAGTATGAACCTTGACATGGTTCTTGCTATACATCCAAGCATATTTTTTGAGTTCATTTTTTAAACTTAGAAAGTAATCTAAGTGAACATCAAGTTTTATAACTTGCTTTTTTCATTTATTGTTATGGTGAAGCTTTTTAAAAAATCATATATTTATATTTGCAATGGACTTCTCCATGTCCTTAGCTTTTTCTATATTTTTGGATTATTTCCTTAAAGTATATTTACATAAGTATAATTACTTAAAAAATGGTATGACAAATCATGTAGCCTCTTATCTATAGGCAAATCACTCTCCAAAATAATTGTATGCGCTGACTTATATGACCACTGATAACTTATGAGTCTACCAATTTAAGAACACATTCTGGAACATTATGTGTTATAATTTCAAAAGCTTTGCCAATGTAGTGATTGAAAAGACCTACTTAAGTTTTGTTTGATTTAAATTTTAAATTACCTGTAATGTCAGCATTTCATTTTTTGAATTTTAAAGCAAGCAGAACTGAGACACTGGGAAGCTGCTTGATTTGATTCGCAGCCTGATTATATTTCTGCTCTATCTACAACCCAAACTTTCAGGCATTAGCTGCTTCCTCTGTACTTCTTGTAGTTGTTCTGTTTTAACATGGAATTCTATTTTTACAGAACAAGGCAGAAAACATGCTATTCTTTGAGTTTACTTCTCTTAAGAGGAGCCTGCTGTTGAGAATACACAGTTATAGATAACATATTATCGGAGGCAGCTGATGACACCATAAGAACTCTTATAAGAATTTCCTATTGGCATCAGCAAGGTCTTATCTTACCAGGTAAAAGTTCAGAAAAATGATTCTGTATATTCAGAATAAGTCTGAAAACTGGATTGCACTAACCAAACTCCTAAAAAACTTTTCTACAATTAAAAAAATACCATTAATGTGCAGATCAGATTTGCTTCAGAACATTCTATTTCTATAGAAAAGTTTATATGAGAAATGAAATTATAATCAGATTCTCAGCATCCATCGAATCAGTATAGGGTATAGAAAGGGGATGGTGGCTGAAGCCTGTCAATCAATATATGAATTTGATACATTCATTGCCACTGGAGGGACAGACTGACAGGCTTGGGATTCACTAACACCTTTTTCCAAGTTGAACTCTTCTCCCTAGACTTAATGCACATTGCCTCCAATTCAATCCTGTAATATTTGTTAAGCATCTTCTATGTGCCAATCCTTGTACTGGGTACTGGGCTACATAAGTAAATAAAAATCAGCTCCTGCTTCTAGGCACCTCACAGACTTTTGGAGAAAACAGAACACAAATATAATTTTTAAATGTCATAAGTCTGTTACAGATCTAGGATCTGATTTCTTGTCACATGGCTGACTTGAAGAATCTTAAGACTAGTTCTGTTATGTGAAATGAGCAATTTATCAGATTTTACTAGGTCTTACTTTGCTTAAATCTAAAATGGAGACAATAATAGTTCCTGTATTATTGAAATGTGAAATTTAAATGAAATAATACATGTAAAGCAATTAGACCAAAATCTAGTACATGGTGTGAAAGTTAGCTATAATAGTAACCTCATGATGTCTACCAGCAATATTTTAAGGTCAACAAAAGGAGAAATGTCTGGTCTAAACCCTTCCCAGCACTTTAGCACATCTATAATGTCATGATAGTCGGAAATACATCACCAAGAAAGATGGGATGATTAACTGCTGAAAATGTGACATCTTTTCACAAATTTGGAAGTGGCCTTATATGATAGTGATAAATATTTTTTACAATATGTTCCTGACATCTTGTGTTCTACATTCCAGGAAAAGTCCAGATCCATTTGGGCATTTTCAACACTTCAACACGAAAGATACCATTTTGATTTTTATGCACATGTCCCAACATCCAGGACATACCAGGGTTACATTCATTTCTGGTTTCCCAGGCTAGTTTTGAACTCCTTGAAGATAAAAATCATGAATACCCATCTTGAATTCCTGGCCTCTAACACAAAGCCTTATGGGTAGTGAGAGCTCATCAATTATTGATTGATTGAATAAATGGCTTTGGTGTCTGCCTCTCTAGCATCCATTCTTACTTACTTTGGGGACCTATCAGGCATCCTAATTTAAGTTCAAATATTCTGAATGCAGCTCTATACTTAAGACACTACTTACATATTCTTTTTTTTGTTTGTTTCAGTAATTGGTTTAGGAGAGGAAACATGACAAAGCTTGTCCAGAGTTCATGTCTGAACTTTTTGGGGAAAATGCTGGAAAAAACACTTTGGTGTTTTTTGTTATATGTGTGTGTGTGTGTGTGTGTGTGTGTGTGTGTGTGTGTTGTGGGAAGGGGTTGGTGGATTTGAACATGGAAGGTTTAGAACTACTGGCAGAGATTCTGTGATCATGAAGGCAGAACATTTTTGAAAACAGTTAATAAAATGGAAGCAGAGTGAAGAGATGGTACAAAGACCATGGGTCTTGAAGACGTTGTCAGAACCCTGTGCCCATCTTTATCTTTTATTGTTCAATTACATAAACCAATATTTCTTTTTTTATTAAAAGCCAGTTTGTATCGGGTTTTCTTTCCCTTGCAGTGAAATGATACATGAATGCAAATTCTTCTATAAGATGCATTTAAATATAAATTTATTTGTCCTATGCTCCTGGCCAAAGTAGGTGCCCAACTGTTATTTTTTTATTCAGTTAAACAACAAATACAGTGGTACCTCAAGATACGAGTTTAATTCGTTCCGTAACCTTGAGGCGTGGGAAACTATAAGACATTCGAGTCGCGGTAAACTGGTGGGTCGTGTGCAGCCGGCCAATCCGTGCAATTACTGCTATCTCAAATGTTGCTCGTATTTCAAAGCAAAAATCGCTCGCTCAACGGCTCGTATCTCAAAAATCTCGTATGTTAGGGCACTCGTATCTCAAGGTACCACTGTATATGTTAGGTCTTTGTAACCTGGTTAGATGCCACAAAGTTTAAGAAAGACCCTTGTGCTGCAGTCTAATTGGAATTCTTAGTTTCTGTATGTACCTCTTTCAAGGGATACATCACTGTTTACTCAGAGCAGTTTTGATTCAGAAATGATTTGGTTATTTGTGTCCTGTTCTCACTTCAAGCCTTTCTTCTTTTACTCTGCTCTGTGGTGGTAGCCCTGGAATTCGCAAACCTTATTTATCAATCTCCCTTGTCACTGGTTTCCCATTAAGTTCAGGAGACAGGAAACCCTAAGGGAACTGGAATGTGGTAGGGAATTCCTTACTGTTCCTAGTTCCTGAATGCGTCATCTTACAGCAGTACTTGATACTAGGAGTGGTCTTAGTAAAAAGACGGTCAAAAATAAGATTCTGGGATTGATTTACATTGAATTCAGAGCTGAACATTTTGCTAGTGGAAAATGGGCACTGGTAATCTGTGGCATGTAATAGTATCATGATTTCAGCTCAAATCTTCAGAGCATCCAAGTGTTCTTAAGGCTGCCCTAACAATAACTCCTTTTTCTTCTAGTTATAGGACAGGCATGGCTAAAACCTCAGACCTACTTCACAAACTGGACTAGTCCCACACGTGAAAATTTAGGCAGTAATTTGGAAGGAATAGGACTCTGAAACTGAGAATGGGAACATTTATTTGGACAGACTTGGATGAAGCTGAGAATCTTGAATCGCCAACATATCCCTGAGAATGGAAGAAGCTTCTCATTCCCTCTTTGAGGATGCTAGTCTTTCTTTTAATTGCCTAAAAACCTGTAATAACTATGTATGAGGCAGTTGCTTTGCATGGGGATCCCTAACCTTATTGTTGCTAACTCTCATAGCTTTCAGGCTTTAAAAAAAAGAAATATTTCATTGATTTTTTACAGAGAGGATAGGAGAGAGATAGTTAGAAACATCAATGAGAGAGAAACATTGATCAGCTGCCTCCTACACAACCCCTACTGGGGATGTGCCTGCAACCAAGGTACATGCCCTTGACCAAAATCAAATGTAGGACCCTTCAGGCCACAGGCTGACGCTCTATCAACTGAGCCAAACTGGTTAGGACATAGCTTTTAGGCTTTTATCTAGGGTCAGAACACATCGTATCTGGGGGGACAGGGGCATAATTTGGCTTAGGAGTAAAAGGCTTATATGCCAAAAGAATTTCAATCTTTTCTTAAATTTATATTAAAGAGGAAGAACTTGGGGGCAACTGTCTCCCAGACAGAGTGCTTGCAGGGGTCATTGTTCCTATGCTGAGGCCTCCCAGTCTCAGAGCTGACTGCCAATCATATCTGAGTTTCCATGAGCCTGGCTCACACTGTTCTCTCTGCCCTGGTGATTGTATTAGCCCTGAGCCCACTTGCAGCCCCATCCAAGCTGTTTGCAGTGGCTTTTTCATATGACTGGCCTGTCCTGTCTCAGGCTTCAGAGATTCCTAAAATCTCTCAAACAAGCAGCAGCTGGTGTCAGCATGCTCCATACATATAAATAAGAGGCCCCAAACCTGGCATTAGCATCAGCCTGACTTGCTTCACAGCTTGGCCTCTCCTGGGCACTCCCAAGCCCAACACAGGTAGTAGCCATCTGTAGATCACTCTGTAGCTCCTGATAGATGGCCCCAGGCAGTGGCTGACTTTGAACCTCCCAGGAGGCCCCATAGCCAGTGCACCCAGTGGAGAGCTTCAGACCATACCAGATTACAACTCTATACATCCACAAGTGACACTCATTGAGCACCAAAGCACCACTGAAACAAGTCCTGCTCCATAGGGGTGTTTCCTGTACAACAGCTCTTCCACTGTGGTCCTCACAGCCAGTTGGCCTGGAGGTCAATTCCTCCTAGTGATACCAACAGCAATCAAGGCTCAACTACAAGGCTGTGCACACAGCCCACACAAGGGTGAACCTAGAGTGCCTACCTCAGGTGACTGGGAAGGCTGAACCACTGGGACCTACAGGACACCTACTATACAAGGCCACTCTACCAATTCCAAGAAACATAGCAGCTCTATCTACTACAAAGAAATAAACACAGGGAAGCAGCCCAAATGCAGAGACAAAGAAGCATGTCACAAATGAAAGAACATAAGAAATCTCCAGAAAAAGAATTAAATGAAATGGAAACAAGCAAACTACTAGATATAGAATTCAAAACAATGGTTATAAGGTTGCTCAAGGATCTTAATGAGAGCTTCATGGGATTTAGTGAGAATTTCAAAATAATGTACAGGGATTCAACAGCAGAATAGAGGATTCCAAGAATCAAATCAATGATTTGGAATATGGGAAAGCAAAAAATACCCAATCGGAAGAGCAAAAAGGAAAAATGAATAAAAAAATATGAAGATAATGTAAGCAGCCTCTGAGACAACCTCAACCATACCAACATTCACATCATTGGGATGCTAGAAGGAGAAGAGAGAGAGCAAGATATAGAAAACCTCTTTGAAGAAATAATGACAGAAAACTCCTCCTACCTGGTAAAGGAAATAGACTTATAAGTCTAGGAAGCACAGAATCCCAAACAAGAGGAATCCAAAGAGGCCAACACCAAGATATATTAAAATTAAAATGCCAAGGGTTAAACACAAAGAGAAAATCTTAAAAGCAGCAAGAAAAAACCAATTAGTTACCTACAAGGGAGTGCCTATATGACTGTCAGCTGATTTCTCAACAGAAACTTTTCAAGCCAGAAGGGAGTGGCAGGAAATATTCAAAGTAATGAATAGCAAGGACCTACAATCAGCATTACTCTATCCAGCAAAGCTATCATTTAGAGTCAAAGGACAGATAAAGAGCTTCACAGAGAAGAAAAATCTAAAGGAACTCATCACCATCAAACCAGTATTACATGAAATGTTGAAGGGTTTTCTTTAAGAAGAAGAAGTAGAAAAAGGGGGAGGAGAAGGAGGAGGAAGAGGAAAACAAGGAGGAGAAAAAGGAGAAGAGGGGGAAGAAGAAGAAAAAATATGAACAATAAAATGGCAATAAATACTTATCTATCAACAGTTCGATCTAAAAATTAAAATAAATAAACAAGAAATCTAATGAACAAAATAAATTGATGAATAAAATAGACCCAAATGCATAGAAACATGGAACAGACTGACAAATCTCAGAGAGGGGACAGGAAGAAATTAACCAAGAACTTATATGCATATATGCATTACCTATAAACACTGAAAAAAGATGATGAAGGCCTGGAGTGGGTCGGGAACTGGATAGAGGGTGTTAATGGGGAGGAGGGGGACATTTCTAATATTCTCAACACTAAAGATTTAAGAACTTTTATTAAAATAAACCTAGTTAATATATATGAGGATGGATTCTAAGGGCATTAGACCAAGGAGAACTGAACAGAACATTGGGTTGGGGCCAAATTTAGGTAGCCTTGATATAATATATTTTCCATATATTTTTTGACTTAATGTTAATATAGTAATAGTCCCCAGGGAATCATGCCACCTTGTATATTATGCCCTCATGTGACACCCTTCCACATTGATTTTTGGCATGGCTCTCTGACTTCCTTTGGCCAATGAATCATTAGCAAATGTGATACAAACAGAAACCTGAAAAGCACTTGACTTCGGGGCTTGCTCTCATTGTGCTGTTTTTGGACCAGTCCTCATGTTGAAGAAGCATGAGCTAATCTGCTGGAAACACATGGTCCAACTGCGAGCCAGCACCAATTCTAAGACTTGTGAGTCATCTAAGACCAGCATCCTCCAGCCAATCTGTCAACTGACTGCAAATGCATAAGTGAGCCCAGTTGACACTATGTAAAAGTAAAAATGACTTGCACCACTGAGCCCAGCCCAAATTGTTTACCTCCAAAACCATAAAAGCATAAATGATTTACATAAGCCACAAGTTTTATATACTGCAAAAGCTAGCTAAAATACGTGCATTTGCTTAAACAGCTAGAGATGGCACAATTGGCTTACTTGGTTGGCTGAAACCTGTGCTCAATAGCAAGCTGCATCCAATGGTGTTCGGTTGACAGAAGAATTTCTCTGACAGGAAGAATTCTAAAGGCTTAGAGAGATAGGAATAATGGAGTAGTTTATTATGTGTAACCTGTCCATCTTTCCTCACCCCACTGGGCACTGAAAGTGTCCAAGGAATATTCTTTACTAAAGTATTAAGAAATGCATTAGTGAGGCAGCCCCAGCAACCTTAAACACCTCCAGGTAGCCCACGGACAACAGTGGGAAATGCTGCCATTGAGATGGGCTTCCTAATTTCAGTGGGGATAATGAGATCCCAGAGTGGCAATCAGAATTTTTTATTCAAAGTAAAAAAATAGCTTTAGTGGTAGTTGACCCTAAGAATTAAATATATGGCTGGACTACCAAAGCAATAGAAATACAATTTGAGTTCTCAAAACTGAAAATCACAGCTTCTTCAATTCCCAGACCTTATTAGTTCACAGATCTGAAGTTCTGGGTTGCAGAGGAAGAAGGGGGCCCCTTGAGAAAGGACCCTGTAACAATGCCACAAATACTTACTGTAGATCTTCTTCCAAGCCATCCCAAATCATTTCCTAAAGTGTCTGTGCACTAGGAGAAATGGAAATACCCTAGCTTTTCAGGGATTCCTAAACACTGTTCTGAAATTATACTAATTCTTAGGAACCCCAAATGCCACTGCGGTCCACTGGTTAAATAGGGGCTTACAGTAGTCCCTCTTATCTGTGGTTTTCACTTCCCACAGTTTTAGTTACCTGCAGTCAACAGTGATACAAAAAATAATACATGAAATATTTCAAAAATAACTACTTCAAAAGTTTTAAATTGTTAGACCTTTTGAGTATAATGATAAAATCTCACACTGACCTGCTTTCCCCCCCGACCCATGCATCTATCCATTTGTCCAGCATATCCATGCTATATATATTATTGAATATATATTGAATACTATTTGTTCCTTAATAGCCAGCTTCGTTATCAAATTGAATGTCGCAGTATCTCAGTGATTGTGTTTAAGTAACCCTTATTTCACTTAGTAAGTAGTGATGCTAGAAATTAGGATATGCCAAACAGAAGTTGTAAAATGCATTCTTTAAGTGAAGAGGTGAGTTGAGAACAACATGATACTTTGAAAGGGAGAGGCCCACATTCACATAAATTTTATTAGAGTATAGTATTCTAATTGTCCTATTTTATTATTAGTGGTTCTTTTAAAAATATATGTTTTATTGATTTTTTTTATAGAGAGGAAGGGAGAGGGATAGAGAGTTAGAAACATCGATGAGAGAGAAACATCAATCAGCTGCCTCCTGCATGACCCCCACTGGGATGTGCCTGAAACCAAGGGACATGTCCTTGACTGGAATGGAACCTGGGACCCTTCAGTCTGCAGGCCAACGCTCTATCTACTGTGCCAAACTGGTTTCAGCTATTAGTGTTGTTAATCTCTTACTATGCTTACTTTATAAATTAAACTTTATCATAAGTATGTATGGATGTATGGAGAGAGAAAATGTAGTACAGTACACGTATATCAGCACTATCTGTGGCTTCAGGCATCCCTTTATGTCTCAGAACATAATATCCACAGTAAAGGGGGGATAGGTGTATAGTGGCCAGGTATTAGAGTTTGGGCCTAATTCCATCTTGTTGTCATGAATCTGTGATCCATGAAGCCATTAAAGATGATAATTAGGGAGCCTAGCCAGCAACATAGTTGCTTATGGTACAATGACAATTTGGGAAAAGAATAGAAAATTATATGTTACAGTTAACGATAGCTGAAGTATGTACATGTCTGGAAGAAGAACAGATGCTGACAGCAAAAATGAAAATACTTTTGCTTGGATGATGAGATCATAGGTTGTTTTTGGTTTGTTTGGTCTTTCTCAATTCCTCAAACTCTCCCAAATGCTATTTTTGCTTCCCTTTTAAAAGGTACTTTTTTAAAAAAAGACTTAAAACTCATCTAGCTATTTTAAAAATGGCCATTTATATACTTTTTAGCCAATCATATTAACATCATAAAAGGTACGATGGTCAAGTGTAGCCATTCTCCTCAATATTTTAATGAATACTAGAGACCCAATGCACAAAATTCAGGAAAGAGTGGGCCTTTCTTCCCCCGGCTGCCAGCACTGGCTTACCTCTGGCACCGGGTCCCGGGCTTCACTCACAACCCCGGCTTCATTTGCCACATGTTCATAAGCCACATGCGGCTCTTTGGCCCCTCCACAAAATACCACATGTGGGTGTACATGTACAATGAGATTGAAACTTCATGGCCTATGTGCAGAAGTCGGTTTTTGGCTCTTAAAAGAAATTTCAATCGTTGTACTGTTGATATTTGGCTCTGTTGACTAATGAGTTTGCTGACCACTGTCCCAGACCAACCCCTGGGAAACAGCTCTGGGACCCCCTCCCTTCTGAAGAGGGCAGCCAAGTGAAAGGCTTTCAAACCTCTGGGAGCCCAACTGGCTTGATGAATATTAAACTTACTGACTTGGATGGGTCCTGGATGGGCACTTAGGCAAAATTACAAGAAAAAAACAATTGAATTTTATTCTTTAAAGCATTCTTTGATTTTTAAAGACAGGGAATGGAGGAATTTAGGTATTATATAATTTATCTGTTACTCATTTTCACACACCTTCATTCTCATTAACTCCAAATTCTCCTTAGCCTGAAAGTACCAGTTCAAGAGCTTGCTTTAGGCCCTAAGATACTGTTATATTGGCTAATATACACATTTGGATAGTTCCTGAGTCAACTAATGCTCTGAACTTCATAGATCAAATTTAACATGATGAAACTATTATTGATGTGTCCAGTCATTCTCCCCATTGACATACACATTGGAATCCACAGGATTTCTATAGTGCCAATAATCAAAGACCTTGATTAGTGGGTATCACCATATCCCAGAAGTAGAAACTGAGCCAGTGAAAGGGTAAGTTAAAGTCATATAGAGAGTCAGGAAATGAGCCTTCCTTTGGGACTTTGACCACATGGCTACTCTTTTTAGGCACAGCATATTAGCATGCCAGAAATTTTAAATGTATATAATTGATTTCCAAGTTTAAACCAATTATAACCCAACAGAATGTTTGGAAGGAAAGATGTAGTTAAAATAGCAACAAAACTACCACTCAACATTATGTCATTATAGATACAATAAATGCTTGTGATTTAGACCTCACAAAAATACTCAATGGCTTTTCTCCATGAATTGTAGTTGGCCACTCTGTGTACCTAAATGCTTCCTGTTGATTATAATGACTTAAATGCTTTCAAGATTCCAGTAAGCCATAAGACACATCACTTATGGCTTGACTTTGTGAGCTGATAGTTTCAATAGGCTTTTCCTATAGAAAAAATTACTGGCAATCTGTCCATTTCCGTAAGTAAAGATTTCCGTTCATCTCTGCTTTGGGAAGTTTTTAGAAACTTAGGGGAAAATAATTCTCTTTCATTTTACTCCAACAGCAAGAAGGAGCCTCAGGACATGAACTGGGGTCCAGGATCCAATGTGGTCATTTTCTAAAGTGCAATAGTGCTTGCTCAGTCACAGGCTGTAGCGGTGAAGGGGTGGGTTGTCGGCCTTCCTCTGAGCATATGGTGGCCAGGAGCTGCCTAGCCTTGTAGTCTCCTGATTAAAGTGCTGGTCATGTACGGGCATTTGAAAAAATACAAACAAGCTTTGTGGGCCAAGGGATTCTCCTTCAGAGTCCAGAGGCTTCTTGAGGATGTCCCATCAAGTCACCCCAGCTCCAGAGATCACAGGTGCAAATCTGAGGAGAAAAGTCCATAAACAGGAAAATCACTTTTCTGATTAGAAAATAAAGAACTTCTCAAAAAAAAAAAAGATTGAAGTGAGAAACTATTTCAGGAAAAAAAACTTATCTATCTGGAGGCAGCATGGTTAAACACCTCTTTTTAATCCTCTACCATTGCCCTAGTCCAAGTCTTCACCCTCTCTGGGCAGACCTATTGCAGGAGCCTTCTTCCCTCCATTCTCCAGGCTGAAGACAGCTCAGTGCTATGGCAGCACAGTTCCTGGAGCTTCCCTAGTCAGGCTCTTTTGTAGTTCCCACTGTGCCAGATAGTTCTGTTTGTTCCTAGAGACTCAGTCTCCACCCTGCTCTATCCCTCTCATGCTCTAGGACCGGGGTGGTTGGCAAACTGCGGCTCTTTGGTCCCTTGAGTGTGGCTCTTCCACAAAATTCCACGGCCTGGATGAGTCTATTTTGAAGAAGTGGCGTTAGAAGAGTTTAAGTTTAAAAAATTTGGCTCTCAAAAGAAATTTCAATGTTGTACTGTTGATATTTGGCTCTGTTGACTAATGAGTTTGTTGACCACTGGCCTAGGAGGATGACATTGTAAACTATGTCACTGGCTTCCATCCCATTCTTCCCCTCCACATAGGAGAGAAAGGAGATTGCAGTGGGGAGAGAGTGAGGTTAGGGTATACATTCCTCAGCAACCTCCCAGACAGGTTGCAGGTCAACTTCATCCCTCTGTCAAAGACTATAGCACCTTGGGGGTGTCACTTCCTCTTGCTGTCCTCTCCAGGGTTCTGGTAACTACACCCTCCCTTTTCTCCTTCAGGCTTAGGGATGCTTCACTGTTCCCTGCTTTTGCTAATTCCAGGGTGCTTGATATCTGTTGCTGATATCCCCTAACTCTGCTCATGTCTTTGTAAATAGTAAAAACTTATAAAATTGCTCTGTCATTTCTTCTAATCTTTCTTTCTGAGAACTGACTAGGCATCATGCCCAGTGGAAAAAAAAAATCTAATCTTCTTTACTTGGAAGTTATGACTCATAATGTCCCCAACAGTCTTTCCTCTTATCTCACACCTGGCTCTTTTCAACTAGTATCACATGCCTTTTCCTACAGATGTGCCAGGTCTACCTGCTTCTCTGCTGTATCTCTTATGTCCCCTCTGTTTAGATAAGAAGCTCATAAAAAAACAAACAAAACAAAACAAAAACAAACAAACAAACAAACAAACAAAACATAGAGATTGGGTCAGTTGCCAGGGGGCATACAAAAAACTGATTTATTTTAATTTTAACTTGGACCAATAAGAACAGTTTGAGTACCTTATCTCCAATATTCTATTGTAAGAATCTTGAGTAACTAATGCTGTATTTATTTCACTCTTACAATTCCTACACAGTGTACCTGATGCAGAACAGCAGAAACTTAATACATTTGATAGTGAGTGAGTGAGTGAGTGAATGAATGAATAAATAGCACTATACTGGGAATAACAAGACATTGTGTTTTTCTGTGATTACATCATTCAAGAAAGTAACTTACCAACCCTTAGCCTTAACATCTCACTACCTCTAAAATGAGAAAGTCAGGTCTGTAAACTCTAACAAACCACAGCTTGATGATTAGATTTATAAACTCTAACAAACCACAGCTTGATGATTAGAATAAATCTTAAATATATACCTTTGGTATAAGTATTAACTACTACAGTTTACTGGTTGACAGCTTGATTACTTGTATAAAAGCAAGAAGTTATGGGCCCATAGCACAAGCGAGTAAGGTTAGCTGCAAGAAGAATTTACACAGATAGTAAGGGCTGTGTGCCATAGACAAGGACTCAGGTGATATGCATTCTAGCTCCAATTCTATCACTCAGTTATAAGATGACCTTGTGCAAGTCACCTCATCTTTTACACCCTTGCAGTATGTATCCACCCCTTCCAGGTTGACTGGGCTAGTAAGCTTTCTTTGAAAGGCAACTAAGACATCAGTAGGTGTCATTGAAAGGGCATACACTGAGTGGCCAGATTATTATGATCTCTGAATGCATAATAATCTGACCACTCAGTATATATCCTATATAATATAAGGCTAATATGCAGATTATCCCCTTGACCAGGAATTCGACCAGCAGGCAAGCTGGCCAACCACCCATGTCCCCTCCCCCTGGCCAGGCTGGCTGGACACCACCCATGCACAAATTCATGCACTGGGCCTCATATATATAATATGTATATCTCCTATCTAATAAAAGAGTAATATGCAAATCAACCATCATTCCAACACACAAGATGGCCACCCCCATGTGGTTAAAGATGGCTACCACAAGATGGCTGGCAGGGGAGGGCAGTTGGAGGTGACCAGGCCTGCACAGGAAAGCAGTTAGGGGTGACCAGGCTGGCAGGGGAGGACAGTTAGGGGCAATTGGGCTGGCAGGGAGCAGTTAGGCATTGATAGAGCTGGCAGGGGAGTGGTTAGGAGGTGATCAGGCTGGCAGGCAGAAGTGGTTAGGGGAAATCAGACAGGCTGGCAGGTGAGTGGTTAGGAGCCAGTAGTCCTGGATTGTGAGAGGGATCCCAGATTAGAGAGGGTGCAGACTGGGCTGAGGGACACCACTCCCCCCGCCCCCCTGCACAAATTTCATGCACCAGGCTTCTAGTATATATATATATATATATATATATACTAGAAGGGCCTCTAGTGTAGGTGTGTGTGTGTGTGTGTGTGTGTGTGTGTGTGTGTGGCTACATTATTATGATATTCAAACATATGTTATCAATAATCTGAGTGGCCAGATTATTATGCATTCAGAGATCATATTAATCTGGCCACTTAATGTATAGTGTTTCCCTCCCAAAAGCTGACAAGGGCCCAATGAAGAGTTCAATGTAATGCATTTGACTACTGGGATATAGAGAGGTGAGTTGGGTGTAGTTAAGAGGACTTCAGAAAGTTAGTTCTTCATCTAGCAAGCATCCCTGTGCTATTAAAAGTGATACATTGGGACAGCTAAAAATGCATTGAACTACAGAGAAAATTTAGGAAACAAAAGAAGAAAACAATACAAGGTTCCATAACATAAAGATAATAATTATGGACCTTTTAATGTTTTTATTTTAAGTTTTCAGAAGAAAGTGTTATGGTGGGTTTAGTAAAATCATTTTTAAAAATATAGCATTCATGATATAGCACATATATTTTCATACCTTATTTTTTCTTTTTATTATATAGAAAACATTTTCCATATTATTATTTCTCAGAAACAGTATTTTAAATGGTAACATATGCTCTATTTAAATAGAGGTTCCAGTTTTCCCCTGTTATATCAGTTAGGGTAGGCTAGTTTATGGTGCAATAACAAACAACTCCAATATAATAAACAAAGGTGTATTCTTGCTTATATTCCATGTCCAGGTCATCAGGGGGCTCTGTTATTTGTAGTTAACTACTCAGAGATGTTGCTGGTTATCATATCAGATGGAAAAAAAAATATGGCAAAGCACACTCTAGCTCTTATATCTTCTACACATAAGTGTGTGTTACATTTACTTGACCAAACAAGTCACATGACCATACCTAATTACCAGTTAACTACAGAGAAGTGCAAACCCATTATGTATACAAAAATAAGACATCCAGGAAATATGTGAAATAATACTAATGACCATCCATGACAGAGAAGGATGAGAATAAGCTATTTCTTCAGTCATACTACCTGAGTCTTTTTATCTTATAATAACAAAGTTAAGGTCTTAAAGGCACTGAGAAGGGGTATTGAGAAGTCTGGATTTCCATAAGAATAAGAACAGGCTTTCTGTCTTCTCCAGCAATGTTAGGCTAGTGCTACATTGACAGAGAATATGCTCTGATTTGACACAATCCCCTCCCTCCCTATTGATTATACTAGGCCTTTTCCACTCATTGCATCACCTGCCTGGCCCTGGTGCGCATCTGAGTTGACCACCTCTTCTGTCAGGCCTTACACCATTTCTTATGCTGAGCAACTGAAGTCACTTATACAAAGACTTCAAGTTCATGAAATGCTAGGGCCTTTCCCATAGAAACTCACTTTACAGGAATGAAGGATTTTCTTTTCTCAGGAAATGGCTGTTTCAGTTTCAGTGTTGAAATTTATCTGAGTCAAGAAAACCTTGTTGCTGATTCAGAGAAGCTCAGTGTAACCTGACCTCAAGTCCAGCCTGTGCTGCATGTGGTTCTGTGAACAGGCCAGAGTGTACAGTCACAGGATGTGCTTTTTAAAAATACAGTGGTATCTCGAGATACGAGTGCCCTAACATACAAGATTTTTGAGATACGAGCCGTCGAGTGAGCAATTTTTGCTTTGAAATACGAGCAACATTTGAGATAGGAGGAATCGCGAGGATCGGCCGGCTGCACACAACCCACCAGTTTACCGTGACTCGAGCGTCTCATAGTTTCCCATGCCTCAAGGTTACGGAACGAATTAAACTCTTATCTCGAGGTACCACTGTATATATTTTCAATGATTTCAGAGCGGAGGGGAGAGAGAGAGATAGAAACATCAATAGTGAGAGAGAATCATTTATCAGCTGCCTCCCACACTCCCCACACTGGAAATTGAGTCTGAAACCCTGGCCTGTGCCCTGATTTGATCCATGACCTCCTAGTTCATAGGTCAATGCTCAACCACTGATCCATACTGGCTGTGCAGGATATATTTTTACAACTGGCTTTCAGGGAAGTGGTGGGAGAAAGAGAAGGTACAGGGGCCAATTTCACTCTTTTGAGTTATATTTTGTGCTTATGTGCTGCCATATCTTATGCATAAGCTAGACACAGATCCTGTTAGGGTTTCCTCGGGTAGTTTTCACAATTGATGATTCTGGGATTTGGGGGATATATTCAGCAGAATTCTAAAATGAAGAGCTGTGAATATTCTGAGTAGCTGATGCAAAGTTCTTTAGAAATTTCTGTGATTTTTTCTATCATCATTTTGGTGAACTCATGTGTCATATGTGCTTTTTAGATTACAAAGGAAGGCGACTTTCCCAAAAAAGCTAAAAATACCCAGTCTTCAACATGATCCAGGCCTGTCAGTCCCCACCTGGCACTGCTGTCCCAGTTCTAAACTTTTCATTCAACCAATCTGAATGGTTTCAGCAACCTAACTTCTCCTGACCTCCAGACCACATCCTTTCTCTTCTACAAATTCTAGCTCCAAGCTTGTCAACCTCATAAAAAGAGTTCTATTCCCCCAGCTTTATCCTTGACTCAAATACTTAACAATTGTTGCAAAAACAATGGCTATTGATTGCATCATAACAGAATACCAACCCTTGGTGTTAAATTTTAACCATGTTTCTAAGTATGTGACTTCACATGCCCTGTGCAGTGTTCCTCAGCAGTGCTTAGCCTTATAGGCAGATCAAAGGGTACACAACTATTTTGTAGCTGTACAAAAGTTATCATCATTGTTATCCAAGAAAGATATGGAACAATGCAAGTTCTAGAGAACAACTAGCTGAAATGCAATTGAATAGGAAGATTCTGTACAGGCCTAAACTATTCAGTTACCCTTTATGCATCAATATCACAAAGGTTATTTCTTAATTCAAACTGGGAGAGAAAAAGAGATGAAAAAGAAAAATCATGACTACTTATAACTCTGTGCATTTCCCTCCTGGTTGTGGTGACAACCTTTTGTTGCGTATAAAAAAGAAAAATCCCAATGACGGAATAAAATTAGTGAGAAAATTGTTCTGTTTATAGACCAAAAGATGGCAGAACAAAAAGTCAATCCCAAAGAGACCAGTGGTCAAGATGGTGGCGTAGGTAAATGTGGGACTCACATCCTCCCACAACCACATCAAAATTATAGTGAAACTACAGAATAGCCATCACTGAGAACTACCTGAAATCTAACTGAACAGAAGATATAAAGCAGAAGCCACATCGATACTAGCAGGAGGGGAAGAGACTCTGAATGTGCTAGTCACACACCTACATGTGGTGGATAAAGATTGGGAGGGATATCTTGCTGCTAGTCCCATACCAAGATCCCCAGCCCAGGATTCCAGTGCCAGAAAGGGAAGTCCCATAACTTCTGGCTGTGAAAACCATCTTGGATTGAGGGTGAGGAAGGTGGAGGGTTCCTGGAGTCTCAGGCAGTTCATCTTAAAGGGTCCATGCAGGAACTTACTCAGACGCTCTCACTCTGAGCTCCAGTGCTGTGCAAGCAGTTTGAAAGGCATGTGAGGAACATATTGGAAGGAAATGAATTGTGTGGTATCAGGGCAAGGGCTGGAGGTACAGCTTTCTCCCAGATAGAAGTGCTAGCAGAGGCCATTGTTCCTTTGATGAACCCTTCCCAATACAGAGCTGGTAGGCGGGCTCCATATCTGAGTCTCTATCAACCTGGCTTCACACTGTTCACCCTGCCCTGGTGATTCCCAGACTCCATCCCACCCAACTTGAAGGTCAACCCAATCCATTTTCAGTGGCTTTTCCATACAAATAGCCATCTTGGCTCATGCTTTGGACTTTCCTAAAATCTTTCAAACAAGCAGCATCTGGCATAACCCCTACTTCTCACTAAGTGGCTCCAGTCCCAGCACTGAAGCATCCAGGTTGGTTTGAAGTTAGGTCTCTCATGGGCACCTCTAAGCTCAGCATATTTAGTAGCCATCTGAAGATTACTCCATAACTCATGCTGGGTGGCCCTGGGAAGGGCACAGGTGGTGGCTGATCTTGGTCTACACCTCCCTGGAGGCCCAAGAGCCAGCACACCTGATAGACAGCTTCAGATCACACCCAAGCATCTACATGAGTGACACACTCAAAGGGCAGACACAGACAGCACCAGAGCCCCACTGAAGAATGTCCTGTTCCTTAGGGTGGGCCCCTGCACAGTAGATCCTCCACAATGGTCATAGCCAGTCCTTGCAGCCAATTGACCCGGGGTGAATATCTCCCATGGACATACCAATATCAATCAAGACTCAAATACAACAGGAGTGTGCACTACACAGTGGGTGCACCTGGAATTCCAAATTTGAGTAATCAGGAAGTTGTGCCACTGGGCCTCATAGGACACCTAATACATAAGGCCACTCTACCAAGACTAGGAGACATAGAAACTCTACCTAATACATAGAAACAAACACAGGGGGCAGAAAGGGGGGCAGCCAAAATGAGGAGACAAAGAAACATGTCCCAGTGAAAGAACAGGACAAAATTCCAGAAAAAGAACTAAACAAAATGGAGACAAACAATCTATTAGATGCAGAGTTTAAAACACTGGATATAAGGATGCTCAATGACCTTAGGGAAAGACCAGATGAAATTATGTTTCTCATAATTGGAATAGAGAGATACAAAAACATAAAAATTGATCTAGAAAATATTTTTTAAAAGTCAAAAATGAAGAATGATGAATACAGGGAATCAACAGTAGAGTGTATAAAGCAGAGGATTAGTATGCAATTTGGAAGATAAGGAAACAGAAAACACCTAGTCAGAGCAGCAAAAAGAAAAAGAATTTTAAAAACAGGACAGTGTAAGGAGCTTCTGGGACAACTTAAAGCCTACCAACATTTATATCAGGTGTTGTGTGTGGGGGTGGGGGTTGCTGGGAAGAGAAGAGAGAAAGCAAGGACTAGAAACCTATTTGAAAAATAATGACAAAAAACTTCCCTAACCTGGAGAAGGAAACAGACATACAAGTTCAAGAAGCACAGAGTCCCAAAGAAGATGAATCCAAAGAGGTTCATCCCAAGATACATCATTATTAAAATGCCAAAGGTTAAAGACAAAGATTCTTTTTCTTTCATTTTATAAATCTTTATTGTTCAGATTATTATAATTGTGTCTCTTTTTCCTCCCATAGCTCCCTTCCACCCATCTCCCACCCCTTCCTCTGCCCTTACCTCTACCCATTGTCCTTATCCATAGGTGTATGATTTTTATCCAATCTCTGCCTGCATCCCCTCACCCCTTTTCTCCTGAAAGTTGTCAGTCCACTCCATTTATATGCCCTGATTCTATTATACTCACCAGTTTATTCTGTTCATCAGATTTTTAATTCACTTGACTTTTAGACTCATTTGTTGATAGATATGTATTTGTTGTTCATACTTTTTATCTTTACCCTTTTCTTCTTCCTTTTCTTAAAGAATACCTTCCAGCATTTTATATAATACTGGTTTGGTGGTGATGAACTCCTTTAGTTTTTTCTTATCTGTGAAACTCTTTATCTGACCTTCAATTCTGAATGATAGCTTTGCTGGATAGAGTAATCTTGGTTGTAGGTTCTTGCTATTTATCCCTTTGAATACTTCTTGCCGCTCCCTTCTGGCCTGCATAGTTTTTGTTGAGAAATCAGCTGACAATCGTATGGCTGCTCCCTTGTATGTAATTAACTGTTTTTCTCTTGCTGCTTTTAATATTCTCTCTTTTGTCTTTTGTTCTTGGTATTTTAATTAGATGTGTCTTGGTGTGGACCTCTTTGGATTCCTTTTGTTTGGGGTTCTGTGCACTTCCTGGACTTGGAAGTCTATTTCTTTCATCAGGTGGGGGAAGTTTTCAGTCATTATTTCCTCAAATAGGTTTTCAGTATCTTGCTCTCTCTTCTTCTGGCACCCCTATAATTCTGTTGTTGGTACACTTGAAGTTGTCCCAAAGGCTCCTTACACTACCTTCAAGGTTTTGGATTCTTTTTTCTTTTTCTTTTCCAGTGGAGTGTTTTCTGCTTCTTTGTATTTCAAATCTTTGACTTGATTTTTGTGTTCCTCTAGTCTGCTGTTAGGTCTCTGTATAATATTTTTTATTTCAGTCAGTATATGTTTAATTTCTAGTTGGTCCTTTTTCATCTCCTCTTGGGTCTCCCTAAATTTATCCATCTTTTCTAGGAAATTCTTTAAAAACCTTATAACTGTGGTTTTGAACTCTATATCCAATCATTTTCCTCCATTTCTTTTGTTTGTGATCTGTTCCTTTGTCTCCGCATTTTTGCTGCTTCCCTGAGTTGGTAGAGTAGCTTCGTGGGATAGGTGTCCTATATGGTCCAGTAGCTTCACCTCCCAGTTACCTGAGGTGGACTCTCTTGGTGCCCCTTTGTGGACTGTGTGTACAGCCTTGTTGTAGTTAATTCTTGATTGTTGTTGGTATCACTGGGGTAATTGACCTCCAAGCCAATTAGTTGTGAGGATCAGCTGTGCCTACGCTGGGAGAACTTCTGTGCTGGAGTCAGCCTTATGATACAAGACTTGCAAAATTGCAAAAGCCTCCGTGTTAAGCTTGGATGGGGCGAATTCTCAGGGCTGAGCAGAGAGCTTTAGTTTCCCGTCAGCCCTGTCCTATTTGGCCCCTGGGTCTGTGTCCCTCAGTAATTGCTGCAGCCCCCTCTGTGAGCACTTGTGCACCACCAGACATCTGTCATTCTGGGTCCCCTGAATTTCCATGTGCTCCAGGGACCCGTATGAGTCTGGGTCCCCAGAGTCTCGCCTGAAACTGGAGTTCAGTGCAGTCGGAATTGGAATTCAACCCAGTTGGGAGGTTCTGTCTTCCTCCCACGAGAGAAGGCCAGTGGCACAATCAGCAGTCAGCCCTCCATGTGCGCACTCATGCTCATGTGCCCCCAGACCTCTGCCTTTCACGGTTTCCCTAAGTTTCCGTGCACTCCTCCCTTTTCATGACAGTTCAGACTCCCCCCATATGAGTCTTGCCTGGAACTGGGGTTCAGTGCAGTCAGAACTGGGGGTTCAGTGTAGTTGGGAGTTTCCGTCTCCCTCCTGCTATAAGAAGCCAGCTAGGCACTCTGCCTCCAGTCCTCTCTGCACGCGTGTCTCTGTACCTCAGCTTTTTGCAACTTCTCTGAGTCTCTCTAAGCCCCTCTCTTTCCTTCTAGTTGTAGAATTTCTGTAGAATTTCCACTCAGCCTGCTTTCCTATGGTTCTGGATGATGTTCGTTCTGTCTTTTAGCTGTAGTTTTGAAATTGTTGTGTGAGGCAGCAGTTTAGGTGTTCACCTATGCCGCCATCTTGGGTTCAAAGACAAATATTTTTAAAGGCAATAAGAGAAAAGCTCTTAGTTACCTACAAAGGAGCTCCCATAAGACTGCCAGCTGATTTCTCAACAGAAACTTTGCAGGCCAGTAGGAATTGGCACAAAATATTCAGAGTAATGAAAAGCAAGGAGCTATAACCAAGATTATCCCATCCAACTAAGCTATCATTTAGAGTAAAGAACAAAGAGCTTCCCAGTCAAGAAAAAGCTAATGGAATTCATCACTACCAAACCAGTATTATAAAAAATGTTAAAGGGTCTTCTTTGAGAAGAAAAAGAAAAAAATAAGATAAAAATATAAATAATAAAATGACAACAAATACATATACGTAAACAATTACTTTAAATGCAAATGAATTAGCTGAAACTAGTTTGGCTCAGTGGATAGAGTGATGGCTTATGGACTAAGGGGTCCCAGGTTCCATTCTGGTTGGGGGCGTGTACCTTGGTTGCGGGCACATCCCTAGTGGGGGGTGTGCAGGAGGCAGCTGATCGATGTTTCTGATTCTATATCCCTCTTCCTTTCTCTCTGTAAAAATCAATAAAATATATTTAAAAAATAAAATAAATAAATGCAAATGGATTAAATGCTTCAATCAAAAGATATACAGTAGCTAAATGGATGATAACAAAACAAGACCCTTATGCTGTCTATAAGAGACTCACTTCAGATTAAAAGACACACAGACCACCCTAGCCAGTTTGGCTCAATAGATAAGAGCGTCGGCTTGCAGAATGAAGGGTCCCCGGTCTGATACCAGTCAAGGATACCTCCTTGGGTTGCAGGCTCGATCTCCAGTGGAGAGCGTGCAGGAGACAGCCAGTCAATGATTCTCTCTCATCATTAACGTTTCTATCTCTCTCTCCCTCTCCTTTCCTCTCTGAAATAAATCAATAAATAAAAAAGACACAGATTGAGAGTAAAAGAATGGAAAAAGATATTTTATGAAAATGGAAATTATAAAAAAGCTGGAGTAGCAATAATTATAACAGACAAAATATATTTTAAAACAAAAGCTATAACTAGACACAAAAGGACAGTAATTCCACTTTGGGGTATTTATCAGAAGAAACCAAAAACACTAAATGAAAAAGACATATGCATCCATTAATAGATAAATGGATAAAGTGGTGCATATATGTACAATAGAATATGACTCAGCCATAAAAAAAGAATGAAATCTTTCCATCTGTACAAATATGGATAGATTTAGATAAATTTATGAGTTACATAAATCAAAGAGAGAAAGACAAATGCCATTTGATTTCACTTATATGTGGAATCTAAAAAACAAAACAAACCAACAAACAGGCCAGAAAAAGACTCATATGTAGAGAACATTTTGATGGTTGCTAAGTGGTAGGGGTGTTGAGGGAATGGGTGAAAAAGGTAAAGAGATTAAGAAGTACAAATTGGTAGTTACAGAATAACCATGTAGATGTAATGTACAGCATAGGAAATCTAGTCAATAATATTGTAGTAACTGTGTATGGTGCCTGATGAGTACTATTTTGTCAGGGCTATCACTTTGTAAGTTATATAAAATGTCTAATAACTGGTTTGTACACCTGGAACTAATGTAATATTGTATGTCAACTGTAATTAAAAAATAAAAAAGTATTTTAAAAAGAAAATCTAACTCTGGCTGGTTTGGCTCAATGGATAGGGCATCGGCCTGTGGACTGAAGAGTCTCAGTCAAGGGCACATGCCTGGGTTGTGGGCTAGATCCCAGTGGGGGGCATGCAAGAGGCACCTGATCAATGATTCTCTCTCATTGATATAAGTAATGAAAAGCAAGGACCTATAACCAAGATTATCTCACCCAACAAAGCTATCATTTAGAGTCAAAGAACAGACAAAGAGCTTCCCAGACAAGAAAAAGCTAAAGGAATTCATCACTACCAAACCAGTTTTATAAAAAAATGTTAAAGGGTCATATATATGTGTAGTAAATCCAAATAAATTCACACATAGAAGTCTAAATGTCTCAGTGACTTGAGAACATATACATAAACAACATAAAACCATATTACATTGTGTAATGTAAAACCATATTGACAGGCAAGATTGTGAACAAAGAAGGCCCCTATTGCCATTCCTTTGTCTGTCCCTGACCCCAGGCACTTAAGAGGTCAACTTTGAGATTCAGGAGCCAGGAAATGTCTGGCTCCAGAATTTTCTCTCCCTCTTCTAGTTTATTCTTTACTGCCACTTCGTTCCCTCTGTCCCACACAGAGCAGAAGGTATGATCAATTAATTTGCACTAAGGTGTAAATGATTGCTACTGGTTCAAAGTAACTCAGGGGGCAAAAGCCAAAATTTCACATAATGGGATGCTGCTCCCCATTATTTCCCTGGTTTTATCTTTCTCAATCCCTGATTTCATATGTGCCTTCCACTTTTATTTTCTTCCAGGGCTTGATGCTCATCTCCTGCAGTTGTTTGAGTATCTAAATTCAGTTCATCTCTAATTCTATTTTTGCTCTGTATACCAAATTTTTAGTAACTCTCTCATAACCATCTTGGAAATCTAATTCAGCAATGCAGTCTCCTCCAAGAGGGTTTGTACTTGAAAGGAGCCCAATGATTTACTCAGAGAGATTGCCCTGGAATGTTGGAGTTTCAGGGAAGGCCTCTTTCTAATGCCTATACTCCCATTCTCTGTTGTCCTTATACATCATAAATCTTTATATTTGGTTATTCATTTAAATCCCTGGAAAGTCCTTAGTCAATTCTTTAAGACAGTGCTACCAAAAGTGTGGTCTACAAGCTGGTGCTGGTAGGTGAACTGTCTATTTGTCCACAATGAGATAAGTACAGAAGTGGAGTGTAAACATTTAGAAAAATGTATAGTAATTATTTTACTAGATTTTATTTTTGAACATATTTATTCAAGTGTCATTTTATATTTATTGACTCCAGTAAGAATTGGGCTTATTGCTTTATGTCTTTGTTTTTTCCACTTTATTACTAGTAATTTTTCCATATATAAATATCATAAAAGTACCAATTTCTAACGTATTAGAAATTTGAAAAAACAAAAACAAACAAAAAAATCCCCACCAAAATGGTTCTTTACCATTGAGAGTTTGAGAAATAGAGATCTGGTCTCTATAGCTCACAATTCTTGCTGGATACCTTTATTGGTTTTGCCATTGGCCCAGCAAGTCAATGAACAAGTTGCTCAAGTACTTTGGGTTGAGATTTTTTCTTTCCATTGCTCAAAGATAATTGTAATGTAAAATGTATTCAGATTGAGCCAATTTTTATTAAGTACATTTGCAACAAAGGGCCACAAGTTTTGGAGTCAGACCTGTGTTCAAGCCCAGCTACGTAACTTCAGAAATATTTTCTGAGCTTCAATTTCTTCATTTACAAAGTAGACATCACTCCTTGCCTCAAGCAGTTTTTGTGAAATTAACTGCTAAGGGTCCAGCACAATGCAGTCCAATAGAACTTTCTGAATGATGGAAATAAATAATATCTGCTCTGTCCCATACAGACCCACATGGCTACTGAGCACTTGCAATGTGTAGGCACTTAAAATGTGACCGAAGAATTGAATTTTTATTTCATTTAAATTTAAAAACCACATGTGACTAGTATATTTTACAGAGAAGTTTAGCCTGTGTACCTGCATATAGTAGGTTCAATGTTTAAGTTTTCTTGAAGAACTGTATTGCCAGTAATGTTTTAGACACTGGACATATATTGGTGAATAAGAGAAACATAGACACTGTTCTTATGAAACGTAAAGACTAGCAGATGAAACAGAACTTGACATTATTTTTACAATAATGTCAATATTACCCTGGAGCCTTGATCTGTTGAATGGCCCCTATTAGTGGGGGATGGTAAAAGGAGGGACCTTTTACGGACTGACAATGACTGCCCTCCCCCAAAACCTCAGTGTGCAGAGCTGGTCACTGAGACATAAGGGGGTAAATGTGGGGAGCCACGGAGCTTTCTGGACAGAAAGGGACTAAAATTGACTCTCTCCAATAGAGAAGTTCAGAAAATAAACTACTCCAGAGAAGAAAGTTAGGACTGGTGTCCCAGGCTCCACATGAAGGTTTGAGAGCAGAAGAGGCTGGCACCGCACAGCTGTGGCAGAGGGAGGAAGACCCTCTTCCCTTATCAGCCCCTGAGGGTCCTGCTTTTGGAGCAAGGCCAGAACATGTGAGGGGAGCCAGAAGAGTTGTCATCCTGCATCGCTCTGGTCTGTGTGGGGATCCGGGCCAGCAAGGGTACCTTTGCATGTGGATGGAGACACCTGGAGGGAACAGGGATGTTGCGTGGCAGGAGTAGAAACAGCAGCAACTTAAATCCAGGGATCTCTGGTGAACCGACCTAGTTCCCCAGTAGCTTTCTCAGAAGCAGCACTGGCCCTGTGGGCTAAGTAAGCCTCCTGGCAGTTTGTGGGACTTGGGGAAGTATATACTGTAAGAAGGAGACACTGGACTTTTTGCTAAGATGGGAAGGTTGGTGGCTTGAGAAATTAATTAGAAAATGAAAAGAGATGCAATTGCATTTTTAGCTCAAGCTATTAAAATAGGTCCTATGTACTTGTGTGCTGAGTATATTGGAGGGAGAAGGAGGTGCTAGGCAAGCACCTGACAAGGGGATTTAATGTAATGGGTGTGGTGAGGGGGTAGATTCAGGGGAGGCTTGATGAAATGACAGCTTAGTGGAGATTTAATGAATGACACGCACTCAGGTGGACAAGGAAAAAGAAAGTAATTTAAGAAAAGCAAACACTATATGAGAAACTCAGATTTGAAAGAGGGGGATGTGTCTGAAGACTAGAAAATCCTTTATGGCTAAAGCTTGGGTAACAAAGGTGATAGTGGTGCCATATAAAACTGTATACATGAGTCACACCTCCTCGTGAGCAAGGTGAAGCCATGGAAGAGACCTGAACAGAAGAGACGTGATAGATTTGAAAAATTAAAAGCTAGCTGAAAGTGAAAATCAATCATATTGGAGACAGCAGGAATGGATGCAGGGACATGAGTGAGGAAGGTTCTGCCCTCGTCCAGGTTGAAACTTGGTAGTGGCAGTGAGATTGGGTTAATCAACTGCAAAATGTTTATTCCCAGGTCACTACCCATTTTACAGATAGAAAAATCATCTCAAAGGGTTAGGTGATTCGTGCAAGACCATAGAACCAATAAATGATAGCACCAACTCCACAACTAACTTGACTTTGGTTTAAAGCTCTATCAACAGAACCAGCTGTTCTCAACTTTTTTTCGTGACACATGAGTTTGTGCACATGGCCACCACATTTCCACAATTGTATCCATGTATCTCCTATGTAAGAAAGCATATTCCACCGAAACCAGTTTGGCTCAGTGTAAAATATTTTTTTTTAAAGAAAGCATATTCCAATGCACAAGAGTTAGGGAGGTT